>CM076584.1:1660997199-1661102436 GCA_034641835.2 Pinus albicaulis
TCCTTGCTCTCCTGTCTGCTTTGCTCCTTGCTCTCCTGATTCCTGTCAACCAGTCCTTGCGCTCTCAGCTCTCCTTCTCGCTCAATTTCAACTCAACAAACAATAACAAACAATGAAATGAAAATTAAACCCCCCCCCCTTTTAAAAAATTCGATTTTTTTCATAAAAAATTTTCCGCGCGGCGGGAAACGTTTTTTTTGCCGGGGAGCGTTCGGGAGCGAACGCTCCCGAAGCATTTTTTAAACGTCGGAAGCGCTCAGGGAGTGTTCACTCCCGAGCGCTTCCTGAAACGCTCCCGAAAAAACAGGGAGCGTTTTTACAGGGTCGGAAACCCGAAGCATTTTTTAAACGTCGGAAGCGCTCAGGGAGCGTTCGCTCCCGAGCGCTTCCTGAAACGCTCCCGAAAAAACAGGGAGCGTTTTTATAGGGTCGGAAACGCGCTTCCGAAAACGCTCCCGTCAGGAAGCGTTTTCGGAAGCGCGTTTCCGAGCGTTTCCGAAACGCTCCCGCACGGAGCGAGTTTCCGAAGCGGGAGCGAAGGGGGTTAGAAGCTTCCCCGCAACCCTGGTCTAAGTCCCTCTTCAAGCTTTGAAGAAGTCTCCTCATTATTGATGCGTAAGTTTAAGGATTGACAACACTACAATTTGTGACTCAAAACAGGCAAGTTATATCATAAACGCAACTTTGCTCATATAGGATATACGAAGAATGATAGGAAATCATTGTCATAACGTCTTCTAATGAAATGGAAAAGAGGCCGAATCCCTCTTCAAGATCAAAATCACTAACAAATCTGATATTACATGAACTTGTTCCTGGAAAATCATTTTCACATGTGTTACTTGTTAGTTTTTGGAGATAGAGTTTTGAGTAGCATCAGACAGGTGTTCTAGTCTTTGAAGTGTCTAAGAGGCTAAGGAATACGAGATCTCTAATACCCAGAAATGGGTTCGCGAGATATGAATCTGAAATACCTTAATTAAATTAATTGATTGGATAATTGAATATTTCCTAAGTCTAACTTGGGGAAACTAGTTAATTAAAGTGTATTAATTAAAGAAATTGACTTTTGCTCTAGAAAATTATTTGATGCAGTCTTAAGATGATCTAAGCCATTGATAACGATTAGATCTTGGTTGTTGATGTTCCAACGAGAGATTATAAGTGCAAGTCGAAGGGGCTTGGAGAAGACACAACTTAGAGATCGAGCATCAAGGGAGCAAGGCAGTGTGAGTTACCTAGTGTGCAATATTCATCAAGGGAAGAGCTCGACCAAAGAAACACCAATGAGAGGGTTTCAATAGAAATTGGAGAGAAATTTCCAAGGGTGATTTCCACAGATTTTAGAGTAAGATGGAAGACCGATATCTTCTACAGGATAGCTGTACCAGGGGGTGTGAATTCTCTAGAGCACAGATCTTGGCAGCAGATCATTCACCAATTGTTGGGAATCAGTTCCGGAAGGCAAAGCGAGTTTTCCTAGTGCAAGTTGAGGATCGCTTAAGGAGTGCGGGATTAGCAACAACTCGAGATCTAGTCAACAATGTGCATTTCCAGAAGTTACTATTTTTTTGTGCACATTACTGGAGGAGGCCGAGTTTGATGTTGCAAGGGAAACAATGAGTTTCCAGGTCGATCTCCCAGTTAGAGTGGTGGAGAAAATTTTCTAGAGCTTTGCTAGTGTTTACCAAGCGATTATTATACTCTCTAATTTTGTTGAAGGATAATAAAATAAAACCCTCATTTGTTGCACCGCTTTTCCCTTCGGGGTTTTTCCAAGGACATTAGTCCAAGAAAACTGTGTCAATACTTGTGTGTGCGCATCTATTTCTCAGTTCCTATTTTGTTTCCGCAACGTTTTTATTTTGGTGAAGATTGCAGTAGTGAGCTATTCGTTATTTGTCATTAATTAATTAATAGAAGACAAATAAACTACATTAGTTTGAAGAATGGTTTCCAGTTTATTGCAATCGTGAATTTTTCACACTACTATGGAAGACCTTGTATTTACTGATGATATGGATACTGACCTTGTTTTTTTTTTGGTTGAGAAAACAAAATTGCTTGGACCAAGGACAATCTGTGAACAAAACGATGATGAATGACAAATCTAGGGTTTTGACATTGAAAATCAAAGTTTTGAAGACCCTTGTAAAGCAACAAAGCTTGGATAAGTAAAATCCTAGGATTAATTCCCTCCGTTGATAAGAAGAAACCCTAACTCTTGCAAGGAAGGAATGACATCATGGTGGTGATATGGACAAGGTTGATTTGCAAGTTGGTTTCAAGAACATTGTGATCAAGAGGAAGCTGATGTGTTCTCAAAAGATAAGTAATTTTATATCTCTCTTTCTTGATTATTACCATTGTTATTTTTACCATTAGTCTTTTGTCTTTGTATATCTTGCTTGGTTGTATTTGTTCTTCCTTGGCCTCCTAGTGAGGATTGCAGGTACATACTGAAGGTTGCTAAGGCGGTGGCAATAGATGAAAAGAATGGAAGAAAAGAGTAAAGCTTGTGACAAGAAGACTCGTGTTGAGAGATATTAGATGAGTTATAGATGTATAGGGAGCAGAAAAATCAACAAGATTGAAGTATGCCTTGATCTATGCTGGAAAAAAAGAAGTCAGATGAAGATGGCTGAAAGTACAAAGCAAAGGATTACCTCAGTAAGAGGGAGAAGACTATGAATTCAAGCACTTCGTGTGAAAGTTCGGCTAACCCCGAATCCTATTGTAGCAGCTGATGTTAATTCTTCTAATTGTTAATTTACTCAACAATTTACTTGCAGTTTCCTACAACAAATATCGAATTAATTACTTTGCCACCTTCACAAATAAAATACTGCGGAAGAAATAAAAATGCTGGAAGAAATAGATGCACACACAAAATACATCGTTGTTTTTGGACAATGTCCCGGGAAAAACCCAACTCGGGAAAACCGATGGAGAAACCGAGGGTTTTAATATTATGCAATAGTGAAAATCTGAGTACAAACTATGGATGCCCAAACTGGCAATCCAAAGAGAGATAAACTGGCAAAAATAACTAGTGAGGAAAAATCCTCCCTCCACAGGCTATCTGACATTTACCTCAACTCAAATGAGCTGCTCCCAACCGTGTCCCTCTAGCTTGGAACTGCGTCTCATTTCACTGTCTCATCAGTGGTTGTATGGGAAACTGATTCTCTCGACCTCTAGAACCTCTCTCCAGCTTCTGGCACTGAGTCTCGAATTCTCCCCAACAAAACAGAATTTGCCTCTAGAGGGCACTGCATTGCCTCACTATGGCACTTTCTGCCTCTTTGCAAATGTACTCGCCGGATTTGGAAATCTTCCTCGAACTTCACTATCTCTGCCCCTCTCTCACTGCTTCGATCTCATCGAATCACTTCCGGCAACACACAATTGTTACTCTGGAAATCGATTTCTAAGCAAAATCGAATGCTTAACTGATTTGGTGTGTCTTCTCCAAGCCCCATCGACGACTTCTTGTAATCCTCTGTTGAGACTTCAACGACCACGATTAAATCTTAATCGATGGCTAGGATTAACTAGAAATTGATCCATGTACTTTTCTATAACATTGTCACCATGACTTAATTAATTCTGATTAATTAATCATATTCCCTAAGTTTAGACTTAGGAAATATTAAAAACTGACTAATAAATCTAATTAAGTCGTCCCTAGGTGGAATTTTTTGAAACGATTTCTGGGTATTGGAGAATACATGTTTTCTAGCCCCTCCACCAAATCTCGTGGCTAGAACACATCAGATGCTACAAAAAATAACACTCCCTCTTAGCGAGGAAAGTGTTCTAGTGCTGCAATCCACTGAAACAACACCCTGTCTCTTCATCATCTCCTGTCACGTTGCTGATGTCTGGCTACTGCTGCCCACCAACTACTGTGCAACTCTCATATGCACTACATCTGTGTTGTTGCTGACCCTGCTGAATTGCTGCCAACACTGCAACACTGTTGCTGCTACTACTGCAACATCTGCAACTCCCTCTCATCTACTGCTGCTGCAATTACAACATCTGTAACTGAGAAATATCTAAGAGACTGAACCAAGTGTGTTTAGTATGATGCATCTGTCTATGATGTCTCTTCTTAAATCATTTTGGAACAAGATTTATTTTTATGTTTGAGGGCTAATTTTGGTGATGTCGGGGCCCCTTTTGATTTTTCATTAGAAGACTTAGGAGTTAGAGGTTAGTTAACATCATGTTATGTTATTTTGTTGGTGATGAATGGGGACCACCCCAACATGATATACGCTTACCCTTAATAACTGGTTCGAAAAGCATAAGTGGGAACAACGTATGGAGGAAAAAGGCGGGAAGAAGGCTTAACGAAGGTTATAAAAAGAAGGGAGCTCACTTCATTTGGCATTCTTGGCTTATCGATTTTATCTTTGTTGCTCGAGCTGCTTAGCCGGGTCACTTGTTGTTTAGCACAAGTTTTCCAAGCGGAGAGCTCACCCATTCTTCGGGGGACTTCGAGTGGCATCCTAGATTGGTTTTACATTATCATCTGAGAAAGCTTCATTGTGATATCTTCAACATTTGCATTTAGTTGCCCCAGCGGTGCGTATTTTTGGAGGACGTAGTGGTATTCCGGGGGTTGATTGACGAGAGAATATTTAGCGGAGAAAGGTTCATTAGCTTGTTAAGCTATAGGCGAACCTAGGTTCATTAGCTTGTTAAGCTATAGGTGAACCTCAGAGGCTGAGATTGATAGTGTATCTTAGGAGCAACGTGGCAGTCACTGGGCCAACGCAGAGGAGGAAAGTTAGGCACATATGTGAGATAGTTCCTTTGTCATTTGGACTGTTGTTTGTTGGGAGAAATAAGGGAAGTGTTGGTGGAGATGTTTTTTGCATTCTTAGAGTGATTGTGGAGTATTTTGCAGATTGCGTGCTTTAGTAGTCACTAGGGAGCATAGGGCCTGTTGGAGGTTGATTTTGGAAGTTCAAAACCAGGCCAAACCATTTTTGGGGTTTTCTGGGTTTTTGGTAAGCACCTTAGAAATAATTTTGCAGAATTTTCTGAGCACCGGAGATGGGGTTTTCAGCCATATATTTGCAACAGATATTGCAAATTTGCTAGGGCTTTTGGAGGTCAATTTTGGAAGTTCAAAACCAGGCCAAACCATTTTTGGGTTTTTGACAAGGACCTCAGAAATAATTTTGCAGAATGTTTTGAGCACTAGAGGTGGGGTTTTCAGTCATTCCTTTGTAGCAGCTAGTGCAAAATTGTTGGGACAACGCAGAGCCTTCACTAGGCAGTTTCTAGTTTATCATTGTCTTACCTGAGTTTTGCTCCGCTTGCCAAAAAGGCAAGCCCATGTGCATTTCTTCTATAAAATGGCTCAACTGCTTCAATGAATTTGATTGTTCTGGGTATTTACTGCATTGTTTAAAATTTCTATGGTGCAAATTTCTTATTTTTTGCAATAGCATTGTTTTTCCTATTTTGGAACATTACAGATCCATCACCCAAGTCCTGATTGCTACTATCCTGTGCTATCAGTGAAGCCTCTGTGCTGCGACTGTCTGGTATCTGACGCTACTAGCCACTGCATCTGTCACTCTGGCATTTGACTGCACCAACTTCCATTGGTCCATTAAGCTACTGAATACTGTGGGCTCTCGTAGCAAGGTACTGATTCAAGAGGTGGACCTCCTTAAGAATCCTATCCAACCTGTGGCGCTCTGGGGCTACAAAACCAAGTCACCTCACCTCACTCCTGGAGGGATGTCTGCAAATATGGCAAAATATTCCTCCAACCTGGAGGACAGGCTATCGATCTTGGCTGAAGCTGCTTGCTAGTCCTGCTTCTCCTCCTTGCCCTTCTTCCTAAGAGGACACTGAGTGTTGTAGTGGCCTAACTTGCCACACCTGAAGCACTTGACCTTCGACAGGTGCTTCTTCTTATGCTGCTCCCCTTGTCCCTGATCGGGACCCTTTGATGCGAGGGCCACATTCTCCTCCTCCTTCACCGACTTCGACCCATTGCTGCTGCCACTGCTGGCGCTCTTCATCAGATCTTGCCTCAACTCCTCCTGCTACAAGTATGCCCACATTTTGTCCCATCTTGGCAAGGTTTCTCTACCCAAAATACTTTGGACAAACACTTGTCACTCCTTGCAGACAGAGTTGAGAGCTACGCGCATAGCTCTGAAGCCTGAGGCACTGGCCCTACATCTGCAAGTTGGTCTTGGACCTCCTGAATCTTGGTGAGCAAGGGGTCTATGCGCTCCCCCTTCTGCATACAGGTACATCTCAACTTCTCTTGTAAGTACATCTTTCGCTGCTCGGAAGATCCTTGGAATAACGCAGAAGGGAGTCCCACATCTCTTTGGCCATTCCCAGGCCTGCTATGTGAGATACCACATGATCCCGAAATTCCGAAATCCCTCAAGGATCAATCTCTTTGCCTTCACCATCTTTTTCTTGTACTTCTTTAGCTGATCTGGATCCGTGGGGACAACTACCACGTTATCGATATATGCTTTGAGATCGTACTCATCCAAAAGGAAGGAAATTCTTGCCTTCCAGATCACATAGTTGGAGGCTCCATCCAACCTATCCTGATCTCGCAGCCCGACTGTTGCCATCTCAACAAAATGTGTCGAAAACCTCCTCTTCCCTTCTGCTCAGTTGCTGTTAGGCTCTATGCACTCCCTGCTGGAGTGAGTAACTCTGCTCACAACGATTGTTGATCTGCAAGGGAAATCGAACTTTTGAAGTTAGAAGTTCCTTAAGGAAAATTTCCCCTCAGTGTGTGCACTTTCTTCCACTTGACGCTATTTTGCTCTAGCAAACTATTGCAAAATAATTGCGTTCAGCGAGATATCTGCTTTGCAAGAAAAAATATGGCTGCTCCCTCTACCTTTGGTAATGCTTGATTTGGAGAAATTGGATTTCTCTGTCGCTCTCTTAGAGAAATCAATTTTCCTTAAGAAATTGACCCTCCTAGCCAAGGAACTGCGCTGCCTCTAGGGGTTTTGAAATTCGAACTGCTGCTCATGCAGAGCAATGAACCTCCTTCTGTTCTTCTGCAATTGAGCTCTCCGGCTTATAATTTGCGCTCTGATACCATGTGAAAATTTGGCTAACCCCGAATCCTATTGCAACAATTGATGTTATTTCTTCTAATTGTTAATCTACTCAACAATTTACTTGCAGTTTCGTACGACAAATATCGAATAAAATACACTGCAACCTTCACAAATAATATATTGCAGAAGAAATAAAAACGCCGAAAGAAATAGATGCACACACACAAAATGCACCATGGTTTTTGGACAATGTCTCCGGAAAAACGCAACTCGAGAAAATTGGTGCAACAACTGAGGGTTTTAATACTATGCGATAGTGAAAATCTGAGTAGAAACTATGGATGCCAAAACTGGCAATCCAAACAGAGATAAACTGGCAAAATTAACTAGTGAGGAAAATTCCTCACTCCACAAGCTATTCGACACTAACCTCAGCTTGAATTGAGCTACTCTCAATTGCCTCTGCACAGTCACTGCGTCACTCTATGAAGTCACTGCGTCCCTCCTGCTCGGAAGTGTGTCTCCTCTCACTGTCTCGTCAGCTACTCTGCACTGCATAAGCATGCTCCCTCTGCACTGCATAAGCAGACTCCCTCTACACTGCTGAAGTCACATCAACTGCTTGTGCTGAAATTTCTCACGCTGCTGCAGCGCTGCTTTGCACTGCTGAAGTCACATCAGCCCCTATGCTGCTGTTGCCCCTACGTTGCCGCTGCCTCTACGCTGTTGCTGCATTTGCATTGCGCTGCTCCTTCCAGCGTTCAAATCCACCTCTACTTCATCCGTGATCTAAGCACCCACTGCTCCACTTGTCCCGCTACTGCTTTAAGACTCCCGTAGCTCGGATGTGATCCAAGAGATGAGCTGCTCAAGGATCCCGCCCCTACTCTGTAGCTACTCTACAGATCCATGTCGCCCCACTTCCGTGGTTCATGAGTGCTCATGGTTACCTCATCTTCTGAGCCATCATCCGCCACAACAACCTTGGAAGAAGAAGCTTCCTTGTCCTTTTTCTTCTGAGGACAATTGCTGGCGAAATGTCCTAGTTTGCCACACTAGAAGCACTTGATCTTTGATAGATCCTTCTTCTTCTTTCCTTGCTACCTCTTTGATGCCAAGGCAACATCTTCTTCTTCTTGCTTCTTCACCTTACTCGATCCCGTGCTGTACTGCTTCTTGGTGAATCTGCAGAGCTCTTCTTGACGCATGATTGCCCACAAGTTGTCCCAGTCTGGAAGGTCTGCTCTGCCCAAGATACTTTGGACAAAGGTTTCCCATTCATTTGTGACCGCATTGAGAGCAGTCCTGACCATCACATCATCCTCCACCTTTGCACCCATGGCAGTCAACTGGCCTTTGATCGACTGTAATCTGAAGAGAAAATGTTCCATGTTTTCCCCCTTGGTCATCATGAATGACCACATTTGAGTCTCCAGAAGCATCTTCCTCTGGACAGATTTTCCCTCATATAGGGATGTTAAGGTCTTCCACATCTCATTAGCTGTTTTCTTTTCAGCTATGTGTGGGACAACATGGTCCTTAACTCCATCCATTATCAGCTGCTTGGCATGTCCCGCAGCTTCATTATGCTTCCTTAGGAGATCTGCATCAGTCGGCGTGGCCAAAACTCGTTCTACATGGTCTCTTAGATCATATGCCTCCAGGACTATCAGGATTCTAGCCTTCCAAACTGCAAAGTTGGATAGGCCATCCAATCTATCCTGATCACGCAGTCCATGAGGAGCCATCTGCTTAGAAAACTGTCGGAGCTCCTCTTCTCTCTATTAGATATATGGATCTAAGGTCCTTGGCGAAACAAGCACCTTAAGCTTGTTCTGACAACTGATTTTCTTCCTTGGAAATCTGCCAAATCAACAGTGATTAAGCTCTCTTCGATCCTGTAATCGCACTGCAAGTTTCTTTGGCTAGAAACTCTTTGAGAAGCTAATCTCCTCCCGCTCTTTGTCTCTAGTGCTTAGGGTAAATTCTGAAAACTTAAGAAATTTAACCCCACCAGCACCTTCTGAAGTTTTGCAGCTCTGCTTCAGGTACTTTTGGATCAGACAACTTCAGATCTGCGTCACCCTAGCTGGCTTCAGACAATCTCAGTGTTGCTTCTGCGCAGTAAGTACGCGGGCTTGTGTGGAGACAGCGTAAGACTACGTCACCCTGCCCTATGCGTGATTTTTCTCCCTTTGAAACTGCGCTATCCCTTCAGATCTGGCCTTCTGCTGCTGTTCCTGTTGCTTTTTGCAGCAAGATCCTTTAGTCTTCTACTGGTGACTCTGCTAGATCTGCAATCTCTCTGATACCATGTGAAAGTTTCTAAATGTTACCTATGCAAAAATCTACTGTTAGATCTAGTTATGCTTCTCCTACTTAATTAAGTTATTAATGCTGAATCTTCAGATTAACATCGAAGCAAACACATAACAAACTTTCACCGATTCAGATCTAAAACAAAAAAGTACATGCACAAATAGACAAAGTGACACAAGGATTTTCTGGACAATAGTCCCCGGAAAACCCCAATGCGGGAAAACCGATCTTCTGGCTGATGGAGGGTTTTATTATTAAGAGTTTTCCGAATACAACAAATTTGGGTTCCAGATCTGGAAAACTCGACAGAGAAAATATAGATCTGCAGCTATCCTGCTGTTTTGAAGCCAAAATATTGACTGATCGACACCCTTAAACGGGATTTACAGGACTTAGCCAGATCTTGGCCCTAGAAACCCAGCGCTGCCCCTGAAGCTCCTGTGTCAGCCTCTACAACCTCTGCATTGGCTTGGAGAGGGCTGCGTAACCCCAGAATGGGTGATGTAGACCCTACACTGCCCTTGAGGGACTCTGCGTAACCCCTGAGGGTCTCCTGCTGCCCAACACTGCCCCGAGAGAGACTGCGTAGCAGAAGCTGCCCCTGCGCTGCGCAGCTGCTGCCCTCTCTGCTGCTGCTTCTCCTACTTCCTTGCGTTGCCTCTGGAAGCTGCTCTCTGCCTCTTGCTGATTCTAGGTACTTGGATCAGACCATCCCCTTTGCCTAAACTCCCCTCCCTCTCTGCACCTGAAACACTTCTGAGAATTCTTAGCAAACCACGCCCTAGAATCTCAGCTTAGCTTCAGTGCTTTGCCTCTGTGTGTCTTTACAAATGACCCCAAGCCTTTCCTTTATTCTTTTTTTTCGTTGGGAAACCAAAGACCATGATCAGATCTTGAATCAATGGCTAAGATTAAAAGAAAGCTTGATCCATGTGACTTAAGACAAATTCATCACATGTTTAATTTAATTAACTTTAATTATTTAATTTTCCTAAGTATAGACTTAGGAAATACATTAAAATAATTAATTAATTAATTAAATATCTCTTAAACCAGATGAAATTTCCCAAATCCCTTTCAGGGTCTTGTAAATCAGGTGTACTCTAGTCCCTCCACAAATTTTGGAAGCTAGAGCACATCCGATGCTACTTCATTACACAAAATCTCAACATGGGTTTTTTCGGGGACTTCAGTCCAAAAATAGTTGTGTGATCTATGTATGTTCATATTTGTTTCCGCACTTGTATTTCTTCCACAGTTTGTTTGTGTAGGCTGTAGTGAATGGATTTCGATATTTGCTTGTAGAACACAGTAAATAATTTGTTAAGTAAATAACAAATAGAAGACTTTCCATCAGTTTTTGCGGTAGGATTCCAGATTTTCAGAATTTTCACATGGTATCAGAGCTTGTTTAAGCTGAGTGCAGGCGAGAAAAATAACAAATCTAATAGATTCAGCGTTGGTGAAGCTGGGATCAAAGAGCAGCGTAATCAACAGATTGATCTCCCAATTGATTGCGCAGTCCAAGCCAGGAGGGCTAGACCAGCAGGAAAATCTCTCTCTGAGTGAGCCGACAGAGAGGTAGGATTGTTCCAGGTTTCTATTTGTCAGAGGCAAAGGGAGCAATGCAACAGGTCTACATAGATCAACAACTGGAGGGACGCAGTTGACTGCACAACAATGATTGTTGGTGTAGAGCGCCAAGAAGCGTAGCTGAAACACAGTTGTGGGGATTTTTGACCTCAATGAGTTTTCTTGCCCAAGAAACTCATATTCCCTATGCAGTAGCAGCGGATTTTGTTGCTTGCTCCATCAGGAGTGCATAAAGCCAGTTGTGCAGAGGGTGAGAGTCATAGATCGACAACGTTTGGGTGAGATGGCAGCCAGTGGGTTGCGTAACCAAGATCGGTTGGAGGGTGCCTCCAACAATGTAATTTGGAAGGCAAGGATCTCCTTCCTTCTAGATGAGCATGACCTCAAACACTTTATCGAAACTGCTCAGGCTGAACCGGTGGATGCAACACCATTAAGGGCGTTCAGGAAGAATATGGCAAAGGCCAAGCGGTTGATCCTAGTGAAGGATCATATTGTCTCACATATCTCTGCCAAAGGGACAACCAAGGAGATGTGGGATGCGTTGGCAACACTATATAAGAGGTCTTCCGACCAGTGGAAGATGTTTCTGGAGGAGAAAATGCGGACCACCAGGATGCAGAAAGGGAACGCATTGATCCATTCTTGTCTAGACTTCTGGAAATTCGAGATCAACTGGCAGCTGGAGGGTCAACTCCTCAAGCCACAGAGATGGATAGACTTGCCTTAAATTTCGTGTCCGAAGACTATCAAGTCTTTGTCTAGAGCATCCTAGGTAGAGAGAATTAGCTTGGCTGGGAAGCAACGTGGGCAACTCTTCAGCAAAAAGATATGATGAGAGATTTACTCAAGTGTCAACTTGAGAGCAGCAGTAGCAGTGGTTCGAAGGTTAAAAAGGAGGAGGATGAGAATGTAGCCCTTGCATCAAAGGGACAACAAGAGCAACGCAGGAGGAAGAAGGATCTATCAAATATCAAATGCTTTCGGTGTGGCGAGATGGGACATTACACCACAGTGTGTCCTCTCAGAAAGAAGGACAAGGATGAGAAGCATGATCCTCAGGTCGGAGCAACGAAGATAGAGGGGGAGTTTGCTATGATCGCTCATATTCTAGGAGGCAGGTGGGGTGATTTGGAGTTGTAGACCTAGAGATCTACAAGATTGGTTAGGATCCTTGAGGAGTCCACCTCTCGGATCATCACCTTGCTACAGGAGCCCAAATCAGGAGTAGCAAGATGGACTAGTGCCAGTTGGTGCAGAGGAGTGCTGAAGTGACAACGCAGTGGTTAGCAGCACGAGAGTCTGAGCAGCGCAGAGGGACATAGTGCAGAGAAGCAACAACTTCTGAGAGGCAACACCGAGGCTAGCATCATTCAGATCTTCATCACCGAGATGCAGTATACTTGTCCAATTTTGGATGTTTTTCAGTTGCAGGAAGCAACTGTGTTGTAGTGCAGTAGTAGTTGCAGTGGTAGACTCAACAACAACACAGATGCATAATTCAGAGGGAGTTGCAGTACAGATGCACTATTGACAGTGACAGTGACAGCAACAGTATAGATGCAACATTTGCGTAGAGTTGATGGGCAATAGTGTCAGACATTAGCAGCGCAGAGGGAGATGCTTCAGGGTCCAGAACAGTATGCAACATGGCATATTATTAGAGTACATTCCTCGCTAAGAGGAAGTGTTGATTTGGGGTAGCATCGGATGTGCTCTAAGTCTCAAATTTTCTGGAGAGGCTTAAACACATGTATTCCAGATAACCCAAAAATTATTTGGTGAAATTCCACTCCGATTGTATTCTATAGAAATAATTAATTATTTTTAAAGGGACCCTAAGTCTAAACTTAGGAAAATAAAATAATTAAAGTGAATTAATAGAATATGAGTGAGAGCGATCTAGAATAAATGGATCAAGTCAAAAGTTAATCTTAGCCATTGATTAGTGATCTAATTTGGGCCGTTGAAGTCTCAACGAGAAGACTATAAGATTGGTTTAAAGGGTCATTTGGAAAACACATATTTTGGAGACACAGAGGATTTAGAGATCAAATTTTTCTGATGGAGCAAGTTCTCAGATGAAAGTCAGATCTAAGTGATTCTTGATTGCAGTGAGGGGCAAATGATCCGATTTGAAGATTTCTTGAGCCGGAGAGTAGATAGCAGCAGAGACAGAGAGAGCCACAACAACAGCCGAAGATGGTGATGCAGTGCTTATGCAATCACTTCGCGGAGCTAGAGGGCAAGTCGTTTTCTTGCTGAGGAGACAACACAGAGCCAGTGCCAGATCTCAGAGAGATTTTGTGAAGGCCAGAAGGCTTTAGTTTCCAACCAACAGTGAGACCAGCGCACAGGCAGAAGGGAAGCCATAGTTGTGACGTAGAGACTACATGGGTGACGCAGTCACTGCACAAAGGCAGTACAGGGCAGTCCAGTCTTGGTGGAGATCAATGCCGGGTTTCCGTGGAGGAGTAAGGTTTATCTAACAAGATCTCTTCTTTCAGTTTCTCTGTCAACAAGGAAGCTGATAGAAGAAAGCATATTCTCAAGATCATCATCAACAAGGAAGCTGATAGAAGAAGAAAGCATATTCTCAAGTAAGTATCTTAATGTCCCCATCTAAATCAGTCAAAATGACTTTTTTCAAAGAAAGAAACAAATTGTTTGGGACTACAAACTTTCTTGCATGGAAGAAAAAGATAGATTTAAATTTGATTGAAAATGAAGTTATGGATTACATTAAATGGTTAGTGACTAAACCCTCATAGGAAGACACTCAAGCTTATGCCAAATACATGGAGGGAGACATAAGAGCTAGAGGATTCTTATAGAATCCATAAAGGACTCTCTCATCCCCTATGTATCTAAATTAGAATCTTCAAAAGAAATATATGAGAAATTGGTGGAGCTATTCTCTGTAACTAATGCAGGAGAAGTAATGTCTCTAAGAAAAGAACTATATAAATTAAAGATGTCAAGAGGAATGATAACTTTATATTTTATGAAGATTTTTGAAATGCGAGATCAACTGCAAGAAATGGGAGAAGTAATGTCTAATAGAGAAATGACTACAATGTCGCCTAATGTTGTGAAAATTCCTGAATACAGTTATGCAGAAGTCCTACTGTAGTATCATGGTTTACTTCTCCTACTTGTGATTAGGTTATACATGTTATTTTCAGAAAAATATCTAGAAAATACCGAAGTAAACACAACTAACAACCTACACACATGCAGATCATTTACTAAATATTACGCTCATTCAACAAAGTGACACAGATTTTGGACATAAGTCCCCGGAAAAACCCAATGCGGGAAAACCGGTGCAACATATATGAGGGTTTATTGTTATTAAGTAGATTCTGAGTACAACAAATCTGGGCACCAAATTTGGTTAACCCGACAGAGAAAAAGTAGATCTGCAGCTAACTTGCTGTTCTGAGACCAAGATTTTGACTGATTCGCACCCTCAAACGAGATTTACAAGAATCAGCCCAATTTTGGCCCTAAAAACCCTAGTGATGCCCCTGAAGCCTCAGCTTTAGCCTTGCTAGGCTCTGCGTGCCTCTGTGCTGCTTAGAAGGGGACTGCGTAACACTAGAGTAGGTGACGCAATCTTTACGTTGCCTCTAGAGGCCCCTGCGTAACTCTGGAAGCCCTTTGAAGCTGCAGCGCTGCCCCTCCTGGGCCTACGTAGCACTTGCGTAGCAGTTGAAGCTGTGCTGTGCAACTACTGCTGCTGCCCTTGCTCCTCTGCATGTCCCTGAAAGCTGCTCCTTTGCCTCTTGCTGACTCTTGGCTTCGAGATCAGATCATCCCCTCAACCAATACTACCCCTTGCCGTAGAAAACTCCTCCAGAAATTCTTAGCAAACCCTGCCCTAGAATTCCAGCTTAGTTTCTCAGCTCTGCCTTTGTGTGTGTGTCTCCGACCGACCCTTAAACCTTTCTTTTTTACTTTTTCGTTGAACACATCAATGGTTGTGATTAAATCACTTACGAATGACTGAGATTAAAAGACTACTTGATTTGCGTCGCTTAGAACATTTCAGCACATGTGTTAATTAATTCACTTTAATTATTTAATTTCCCTAAGTTTAGACTTGGGGATTACATTAAAATAATTAATTATTTGAATAACTTCAACACCAGATGAAATTTCTCCAAATGCTTTCTGGGTTTTGGAGGTGATGTGTTTCTTAGCCCCTCCCCAAGGTTTCAGGGCTAGAGCACATCCAATGCTACCCCAACTACACAAAATCTCAACACTCCCTCTTAGCACAGAGTGTGCTCTAGCAATACATCCACACCATGTATCGCGAGATCTTGGTATTGGTTTCTGTGCTACTTATGCTTGGCCTTCTGTCCTCCATCTACTGCACTGCTTCTCTCTCTATCGCTGCCCATGTCACTGCCACTGACATTGTCGCATCTGTACTGCAACTCCCTCTCAAATTGCTGCATCATGCTGCCCATAGCACTGCCACTGCTAACTGCTGCATTGCAACTCAGTTGTTGAGAAGTAAGCAACTGAAAGACTTCTGCCCAATTGTTGATAGACAAGTCACGCTGCATCTTATCACTGAAGCTCCCTTGGCTACTGATTTACACTGTCCTCCTAGAGCTGCTGATCTGCTACAACTCTGCACTGCATAAGCACTGCTTCTCTGCACTGCTGAAGTCCCATTAGCCGCTGCGCTGCTTCCTCTACGCTGCTGCCTCTACGTTGTTGATTTATGGTAGCACCAGATGTGCTCTAGCCTTGTAATTTTGTATACAGGCTAAGACACATGTATACCATAAAACCCAGAAAGGATTTTGGAAAATTCCACTTAGAGATGGTTTAATTAAATTAATTAATTGTTTTTAAATGTTTTCCTAAGTCTAAACTTAGGGAAACTGATTAATTAAAGGGTATTAATTAAACTAAGTGTGAATCTTCTAGATAAAGTCATGGATCACCTCCAAGTTAATCTTAGCCCTTGATTATGTTTTAATCTTGGTCATTGAAGGGTCAACAAAAGAATATAAGGAGGGTGAGGGGCCTATGGAAAACACATTGAGCACATTGAGCATTTAGCATGTTCGAGCTTGTGAGAGAGACACAACTTTTTGATCAAGATTGAATCACTAGGGCTGGGTTTGCTAAGTGATTTGATTCAGTGATCAGTGTCAGAGAGGGGCAGATGCAATAACTGGTCAGGAGGACCAGGAGTACATTTCAGAGAGAGGTAGCAGTGACGCAGAGAGAGGTAGCGCAGTCACTTGGAGGGGTGACACAGTTCCTTAAGGGAATCACGTAGAAGTGATGCAGTGCCTTTTGTATTCAGTTCGGAGATAGCTGGTGTTGGCCACCTATAAAATTTGTTCTATCAAAAGGTGGCCAAAACATTGTTGGAGCCTTCAAGAAACAGTGTTTATGCACAAATGTTAACTCTTGAAGCCTCTTGAAGACATCATCTCCTCTGTTTCAAATTTGTTCATTACTGTTCCCATTTCAGAGCCCAGAAAATACTGCTGATTTCAAAGAGAAAGACTGCTGCAAAAAATCCATTTTCCTTTTCCCTCCATCTCAGAACTAACCTTCATTTTGCTTCCTCTTTCTGCATAAAATTCCTCATCTTTCCTTTGTTCCATTTCCTCCTTCATAAAAATCCACCTTGCATAGTTTAAAACTCCTTTGTAAACTATGTCGAAACTCTCAAAACCCTTGAAAAACATTGAAAAATTCATAAGAAAATACATATTTTGGTGTAAAGGTTTAAGCCCCCTTGGGCTAAGTCTTTAGATGTTTTCGCTCCATACGCCTTGGTGCTAGAACCAAGCGCTAGACTTCTAAGTGCTTATCGCGTTGCCCGATTGCGATTAGCCCCTTCTCTTTAACCCCCGGTCACATGAATCTCCATATAACCCAAGGCCCCGCAGTCGGGCGCCAGGCCGCATTGTAAGTTAATATTTTAAACCTTCATCTATATAAATTTGTCGGTTTTTATTATATTATAAACTTTCTGCCGGTGCAATTTTTCAGTCAATCTCCACCGTCGATCTGATCCACAGATCGATGGTGCACAATCCATTGCCCAGTGGTCCTCGCCATCCACTCACCGTCGCAAAAACCACGCGGTATCCATTGCACCGCTTTTGAGAGGGGGGCGGTTTTTTTCATTTTGCAGCGATTCCATACACTGGCTGACGCGTGGCCTCACCACTGTTCACAAAACCGCCGTTCATCGCGCATTAAAGTTCGGACGTGTAGTGGGCGCGATATTGATGTGCATCGTCCGATCTGAGGCCGCTCATCGGATGGTGATCGCTCACCAAAGAAGCCCGACAGTTAACCAGGATACAGCGTGGTCATTAAAGCATCTCCGTCGTCGATCTGATCTGCAGATCGACGGCCCACAATTCATCGCCTTGATTCCTTCGCTTTGACTTTCCGCCTTCGCTCTCGACCGTCGATCTTTGCGCGATCGACGACTCAGATTTAAGTTCTTCTTCCGCCTTCCCTTTGAATTCCTCTGATCAATCTCGACCGTTGGATGATGCCATCCAACGGCCCTGCTCCCTCCACGTGCCTTCTGAAGCAGTAAACCTACACATGCAGGATTTTATAACATTTGTTTGTATTTTTGCAGGATTTAATGGTTTTTCCGCCATGCTGAAGAAAATTAACAGGCTGAGGGTGATGATCCTCCCGCCTTCGATTCACCAGAGAAATCATTCGCAGGGTTTAAAATTCACGTTTTATCAATGATTCATGAGGCATTGATGCCATTCGATCCCTGTACAGCCTTGCGCACCAAAAAAACACAGTTAATCAAGCATAGATAGAGATTATCAGTATCGAAGACAGAACGAACCAGAACAGGAGATTGAAGACCTAAAACACAGATCTCGAAGTAAATTAAAGGTGTTTTAGGAGAAGACGAAGACATCTGTCCAGCCGAGAAAGCCTCCACCGCCACAAGCAGAGGCCAATCGAACTCTCTCCAACTCCTATAGACACCTGCAGTTTCACAGGAATCAAAGAAGTTTTAATCACTACCAGAACAAAAGGTGTTGCCTAAAGACAGTTGAACAATTAATGCAAATCAAAGATCTTATCTCTAAATTGTCGGCAAAACTATTTTTAAAGATTAAGAACAGCCTAGAAGCAAATATTTTCGATCACTAGACCTCGGAGAGCAGCAACAAAGTGACTTCAACATGACACAGAGCCTCAAGAGTCAACAAAGGCTCCCACCGAGCTTAATTCATAAATATACATCAATTTAATACAGACAGATCATCTGTAAATTACTTCATCGATTTCCTCAAAGGCCGAGGAGTCATTAATCTGTATTAATTGACCCAGGAGATCTTTTACCAGATCCCGCCTCCTCCTTCTTCTATAAATACTTCTGTAGAAGATGAGCAAATGTTCGTCTCTGGACATCTGATTGCATGTAATAGTTTTCTAAAGCTATTGATGCCCTGTGTGCAACTTGAAGATACATAAGCTGATATGAGAAGTTTGAAGTTGTAGAGACCCACCGGGCTTGATAATTGTAACTGGTTTGAACATCAAATACAAGCTGCTGATTATTCGATCCTGATTTATGTCAATGGTGATGTGTTCCTCACTGTCAATTGTTATTTTCTTTAATGTTTTCACTCTGTCCACTTTCTTTGATAAAGAGCAGCAAATATAGAGCTAAGATTTACTCTCAACAGTACCCTACTCTTACTGAAAGCTTTATTTTCTATGTTTTCTTCATTCGAACGTTCCCTTTGAAGAGTATATTAAAGCAGGTTGGTTTAAAAGCACTTGCCTGATCTAGATTGCTCTTTAAAATGAGTATTTTCTGTGTTTTCCTTTAGAGTATATTAAAGTAGGTTGGTTTAAAAGCACTTGCCTGATCTAGATTGCTCTTTGTGATTATCATATGTGTTTTCCTCTAGAATATGCTGAAAGCAGGATATTTTAGAAGCACTTACCTGATCTTAAGCTGTTTGAACTGTTTTTAAATGTTTTCTAACTGAAAGTACTTCAATGCAGGCTAGTTTAAAAGCACTTACCTGATCTCAGAATACTTTTGTGTTTTTCCTTAAGTACATGCCGAAGCAAGATAGTTTGAAAGTACTTACTTGATCTTAGGCTGTTCACTGTTCTTCATTTGTTTTGCTCTCTATTTCCTATCTGTTTCATTCCATAAAATCAACTTAAGAGATCCTGTTGACATAAGTGACTTGCCCCATTGATCCTTCTTGAAACTTGCTGTTTAATTAAAATCCTCCTATGACTCTATAGCCCAATGGGTTAAAACTATATTTGCCTTTTCTATCAGCTGAATCATTCCTTCTCTTGCAGACATCTTCACCCTTTATTTTGAACTGCCCTCACCTTCATCATGTCTTTGTCCAACCAAAAACAAACAAGACAAACCCATGCTCTTCATAACTAGCCTAAAATCACATTTCAGGCTTTAAAGATCACATCTTTAAACTCATTCATAGAGAGATCCCTCCCTAGATCCAAGAGGGCTAGATCCTTGAATCCCAAAGTGGTTTGATGTTGCCTTATCTTTTGGTTTTTGTCAATGGCCAAAACATAGGAACCCCAACATAATGGCGACTCCGCTAGGGACATTTTTGAATTTATAGTTGCTTGGCAAGCTTTTAAAGACTCATTAGTCTCCCAAACCACTAAAAAAAAAACTCAGAGAAAACCCAAAAATATTTCAGATTGGTATCAAATAAACATGGTGGTGGACCATAAAAACCTTTTACCTCCGTAGGAGCTAAAAAATTCCACTTGGCGACTCCACGATCCTCAACAGACCTTAAGACTCCACTGGGAAGAACCCTAATCATTGTAATATCATTAAAACTCAGTTAGAGGACTGTAGGATTTGAATTTGTGAAACAGATTAGTTAAACCTTTTAAAAGATTGTCATATCTGGTTGAAATTTTCTTGTTTATTTGGGTCTGAAAAACATAGCATAGTGGCTCCTAGAAAGATTCATACTAGAGCCCATCCTGACCCTGATCCACCTGAGATAGTTGATAACCCAGAAAGTATCCTTAGGAAGTCTCCTAAGATTAAATTATCAATTATTTTCAGATCACCCTTGAGAGCTAATTCAGTTCCCGAAAACCTTGCAGCTCTACAAGAAACACATGGTGGTGGAACCATAAAACATTTTATCTCCTTACGAGTTAAAAATTTTCCACCTGGCGACTCCACACTCTGAAACTTCCAAAAGACCAAATGACTCCATTGGTAGAAGACTCTGAACTGGTTGAATAGACACAGTGACCTCTTCCTTGATTTACAAAAATGATTCCAAGGATACAACGAAGATATGCCCCAATGAGTAGAGATCATATCCCAGGGTTTCCACATAAGATGCCCCAAGTGAATTGGGATGACAACCTGCCTGTTTTTCAAGGCGGAAAGTTTGATGACCCTCTATTACATCTCATCAAATTTCATATACATGTATGGAGGTTGAAAGTTGAATGGCATGAAGATTGCCTAATGAAAATGTTCATGTTAACATTAGAAGGAAAAGCTAGGGATTGGTATGAATGCTTAAAGTCTAGTAGTTTGTTTTCTTTAAGAGACCTTGAATATGTGTTCTATGAGAACTATAAAGAAAACACTACATCATTATCATTGGGTGCAATATATTATCATCCATCACAAAACATCACCCAACACATTATAGATAATGATGAAGCTTTGGAAGAGATGCATCCTGAAGATCTTTTAACAGCCATTCATGAGTTTAATATCTTATTGAAAAATTATAAAAATATAGATGAATCACTTGAGGGAGAAAACAAACAAGAAATAATAGGCATTCATCAAGATATCCCTGAAAACTCAAATACTGATTCATCATCCCTTATAGCTAAGGCTCAAGAAGACATCCAACCTCAAAATCAGTCTTCGCAAGAGACAGAGAACTACTGTACTCCTGTTCAAAGGAACATAGAAACATCTTCCCCTTTGACATAAAAAGAGATAGATTAAACTATTTATAAACAGTCAGTCTCTGAAACTTTCTGCAAAACAAATACTCTTGCCCATTCATATAAAGAACTTTGTTGTACAGATTTAAAAATTTCTTTTGTAGATCAGAATAAAGAAAGATTTGTTGATAACCCATTATGTTTGATTGGTAGTATTACTCATATTCGTGATTCTCCTAAATTTGATCTATCTAGTGATGATGCTTCCCAAACTGAAGTTAATTTTGTAGGATCATCATTAGCAGATTTATGGAAGGAAGATCAGTTCCTTCAAAGAAGTAATGAACCAGTGCAGAATATTTATGATACTGATGATGAGAGTTTTCAAAGCCTAGAAGTGAGTGAAGATTCATTGGATCTTTGCTCTGCTTCATTTCAGAGATAGTTTCCATGTGATTGTGACTTAGCAGATTTTCAACTCAAAGGTTGAGGAGGAAAGTAATGTAGAAATTTTTGAGCAGGTTGAAACCAAGGAGCCTTCTCTTGAAAAAGAGGAAGCAATGGAACATACCCCTGCTCAAGAATATAATAACCTCCTCACAGAGTACAGTCCACCGAACCAGAGCCTACCAGGGCTACAAGAGGACAACACTGCCAAATATGATGAGTCCTCCAGTTCAGATGATGATGAAGAAGAGGGAGAGAAACAAATACAAGATTGTCCTACAGAGGATACACCATCTTTTCAAGAATAAACTTCTCCCTTCACTAATGTTAATTTGTCATTCAAAGAACTTGAATTTGTATCAGAAGCAAACATTGATTTAAAGAAAGAAGATATTTCACTGTTTTCTATTTTGCAGGTAAAAGATGATGATGCTTCCAAGCAACTTTCTGAAGATATACTCCTCAAAGCTGAAGCCTTGGAAGCAGACCATCTACCAGACATGGAGGGCCAAAAAGAAGAGAATCTTCATCTTTTCTTTGTTGATCCTATGGAAGAGTGTGTGGAAATCCCAACTGGCTCAGATTATCAAGCAGTGATCCTTTGCAAGAGCCAGAGACATGAAAAGCTGTCACCTTCTGTGATAGCCTTGATATTGAAGGTTAATCTTCAATATGTTCTATGGATACCCTTGACAAGCAGCCAAAGTTTCTTCTTCTTTATGACATTACTCAACTGGCTACATTGGCACTTTTGTATCATATGAATATGTAAATACTTCATGTTTAGAATAGGTTAGATAGGAATGCCAATAAAGCTCGGTTCTGAGCATGTAGTTAGTTGTTGTTTTCTGCTTTGAAGAAAAATAAAAAACACAAATTACAAAAACAATAGAAAAGAGAAAAGGGGGCAGATTGTGAAAACAAGAAAGGTATAGCCCCATACCAAAAAGAGAAATAAATTCTGAAAGTGTGCAAGCTTAAATGCCACTCCTGAAAAATACACTCCTAGTTAGTCAAACAGCCTAATCTTGACTAATTAGTTTTAAATTTACTGCTGATAGGATAGTGAATTTGATTTGCCAAACTGTTTAATCTTGGCTTATCAGTAGATAGATTATGATAGAAATTAAAGGTTCAAATATGCTCAAAACCTGAACCCAAGTTTCCAAGCAAGAATTGACTCCAATCTATGTTTAATTCTGAGTCAAAATAGAGGTAAATCTAGTTCTAAATAGCTCAAAATCTGAACCAGTCAGACAAAGAAGGAACAACTCAAGTAAGAGTCAAAACGGAGCTGTAAAAAAGATGAAGGAAGTACTTGAACTGTTAGATCTGAAGCCTTCCATTTTTGCTTTAAATTTTCTGCAAAATAAATGTCTATGTGCAGCTTGTTTTTATGCCATAGATCACAGCAAGTCAAACAGCTTAATCTTGACTTGACTGTTTTTAAATTTTTATTGTAGAATTTAGAGAATAAAATCTGTTAAACTGTTTAATCCTAATAGATTAGTAGATTAGGTAGAGAATCATGTGGACTCAACTGTTTAATCTGAGTTCATGGAGAAATAAGGAGTAGAAATAGATTAGAATTCCTGTTTTCAAAAAGAATAAAATGTTGTAACAGAGTTTGCCAATCCAAGTGCCCTCTAATGAAGAAAAAATGTTAGATCAGTAGGATTGGGTAGGCAGAAAGCTTGTTGAATGAAGATCCATTGTTTTCATGGCTGCTAACATGTTTTTAGAGCAGAGTAAGATCATTCCAGCAAAGAGGGCAGCCCAATGGATGAGGCACAGGTCAGCCTCCCAGAGAATGCAAGTCTGAAGTTCTATATGCCTTTAGGAAGGCACCATCCCCAAGTGGAGCCACTGTTGGCCACCTATAAAATTTGTTCTATCAAAAGGTGGCCAAAACATTGTTGGAGCCTTCAAGAAACAATTTTTATGCACAAATGTTATCTCTTGAAGCCTCTTGAAGACATCATCTCCTCTGTTTCAAATTTGTTCATTACTGTTCCCATTTCAGAGCCCAGAAAATACTGCTGATTTCAAAGAGAAAGACTGCTGCAAAAAATCCATCTTCCTTTTCCCTCCATTTCAGAACTAACCTTCATTTTGCTTCCTCTTTCTGCATAAAATTCCTCATCTTTCCTTTGTTCCATTTCCTCCTTCATAAAAATCCACCTTGCATAGTTTAAAACTCCTTTGTAAACTATGTTGAAACTCTCAAAACCCTTGAAAAACGTTGAAAACTTCATAAGAAAATACATATTTTGGTGTAAAGGTTTAAGCCCCCTTGGGCTAAGTCTTTAGTTGTTTTCGCTCCATACGCCTTGGTGCTAGAACCAAGCGCTAGCCTTCTAAGTGCTTATCGCGTTGCCCAATTGCGATTAGCCCCTCCTCTTTAACCCCTGGTCACATGACTCTCCATATAACCCAAAGCCCCGCAGTCGGGCGCCAGGCCGCATTGTAAGTTAATATTTTAAACCTTCATCTATATAAATTTGTCAGTTTTTATTATATTATAAACTTTCTGTCGGTGCAATTTTTCAGTCAATCTCCACCGTCGATCTGATCCATAGATCGACGGCACGCAATCCATCGCCCGGTGGTCCCCGCCATCCACTCACCGTCGCAAAAACCACGCGGTATCCATCGCACCGCTTTTGAGAGCGGGGCAGTTTTTTTCATTTTGCAGCGATTCCATACACTGGTTGACGCGTGGCCTCGCCACTGTTCATAAAACTGTCGTTCATCGCGCATTAAAGTTCGGACGTGGAGTGGGCGCGATATTGATGTGCGCCGTCCGATCTGAGGCTGCTCATCGGATGGTGAACGCTCGCCAAAGAAGCCCGACAGTTAACCAGGATACGACGCGGTCATTAAAGCATCTCCACCGTCGATCTGATCTGCAGATCGATAACCCACAATTCATCGCCCTGATTCCTTCGCTTTGACTTTCCGCCCTCTCTCCCGACCGTCGATCTTTGCGCGATAGACGACTCAGATTTAAATTCTTCTTCCGCCTTCCCTTCGAATTCCTCTGATCAATCTCGACCGTTGGATGATGCCATCCAACGGCCTTGCTCCCTCCACGTGCCTTCAGAAGCAGTAAACCTACACATGCAGGATTTTATAACATTTGTTTGTATTTTTGCAGGATTTAATGGTTTTTCTGCCATGCTAAAGAAAATTCACACGCTGAGGGTGACGATCCTCCCGCCTTCGATTCACCAGAGAAATCATTCGCAGGTTTTAAAATTCACGTTTTATCAATGATTCATGAGGCATTGATGCCATTCGATCCCTGTACAGCCCTGCGCACCAAAAAAACACAGTTAATCAAGCATAGATAGAGATTATCAGTATCGAAGACAGAACGAACCAAAACAGGAGATTGAAGACCTAAAACACAGATCTCGAAGTAAATTAAAGGTGTTTTAGGAGAAGACAAAGACATCTGTCGAGCTGACAAAGCCTCCACCGCCACAAGTAGAGGCCAATCGAACTCTCTCCAACTCCTATAGACACCTGCAGTTTCACAGGAATCAAAGAAGTTTTAATCACTACCAGAACAAGAGGTGTTGCCTAAAGACAGCTGAACAATTAATGCAAATCAAAGATCTTATCTCTAAATTGTCGGCAAAACTATTTTTAAAGATTAAGAACAGCCCAGAAGCAAATCTTTTCGATCATTAGACCTCGGGGAGCAGCAACAAAGTGACTTCAACATGACACAGAGCCTCAAAAGTCAACAAAGGCTCCCACCGAGCTTAATTCATAAATGTACATCAATTTAATACAGATAGGTCATCTGTAAATTACTTCATCGAGTCCCTCAAATGCCGAGGAGTCATTAATCTGTATTAATTGACCCAGGAGATCTTTTACCAGATCCCGCCTCCTCCTTCTTCTATAAATACTTATGTAGAAGATGAGCAAATGTTGGTCTCTGGACTTCTGATTGCATGTAATAGTTTTCTGAAGCTACTGATGCCCTGTGTGCAACTTGAAGATACATAAGCTGATATGAGAAGTTTGAAGTTTTAGAGACCCACCGGGCTTGCTGATTGTAACTGGTTTGAACATCAAATACAAGTTGCTGATTTATGGGATCCTGATTTATGTCAATTGTGATGTGTTCCTCACTGTCAATTGTTATTTTCTTTAATGTTTTCACTCTGTCCACTTTCTCTGATAAAGAGCAGCGAACATAGAGCTAGGATTTACTCTCAACAGTATGCTACTCTTACTGAAAGCTTTATTTTCTATGTTTTCTTCATTCGAACGTTCCCTTTGAAGAGTATATTAAAGCAGGTTGGTTTAAAAGCACTTTCCTGATCTAGATTGCTCTTTAAAATGAGTATTTTCTGTATTTTCCTTTAGAGCAGTGTGGAAAAAGTCTGGAAAAAATCGCGACTTGTTAAAAAAATCCCGATTTTTGACTGTTATATGTGTTTTCTTATTGAATAGGCTGAAAGCAGGGTAGTTTAGAAGCACTTACCTGATCTTAAGCTGTTCGAACTGTTTTTTAAATGTTTCCAGACTGAAAGTACTTCAATGCTGGCTAGTTTAAAAGCACTTCCCTGATCTTAGAATACTTTTATGTTTTTCCTTAAGTACAGGTCAAAGCAAGATAGTTTGAGAGCACTTACTTGATCTCAGACTTTGCACTGTTTCTTCATTTGTTTTGTTCTCCACTTCTTATCTGTTTCATTCCATAAAATCACTTTAAGAGATCCTTTGACATAAGTAACTTGCCCCATGGATCCTTCTTGAACCTTGCTGTCCAATTAAAATCCTCCTATGACTCCATAGCCCAATGGGTTAATACTATCTTTGCCTTTTTCTATCAGCCAAATCATTCCTTCACTTGCAGACATCTTCACCCTTCATTTTGAACTGCCTTCACCTTCATCATGTCTTTGCCCAACCAAAAAAAAAAAAAAAAAACTTAGGCCGTAAGTATAACCAATGCCGAAAATGGATGTCGTAAATCTAGATGCCGTAAATATGGATGATGCCGTAAATTTGGATGTCGTAAATCTGGATGATGCCGGAAATCTAGATGTGGGATTCTTTTGTTGAATTATGTCGATTTTTGATGAGTTGTCTTTAAGGGATGTGTGTGTGACACTTCTGGTTGGCTAACCGTATTGAGACTTTGCTGGTTGAAGCATCCTGTTGACTGTTGTAATGCACCAACACACTTATATTTTTCTGGCTTGTCTTTTGTCGATCTACTGGTATGTTCTATCAACACTTTACTTTCTTGTTTATGTGATTGCTAACTGACATTCGAGATAAAAGTAAAGTTGCATCAAGCATAGAACATCTTCAAAATTTACATGTCATCATGTATGAGAGACTGTGAGACCATTTGCCGAGAGTTGCAGACTAGGGTGTTGAGCATTTGGAGGAGAGAGCAGTTGGTCTCACCTGCTGCTTATGAGCTAGCCCAAGGGCTGGTTGAGAAGAATATTGGTCTATTCAAGAGACATTTGACCAGGGAGAAGCTGCTCCAGTTTGATGGTTCAGGAAGTAGAAATGAGCTGAGGAAGGGACTTTACTTCATCTACAAAGAACCTTGGGGGGCCTGATCACTCATGCTTGAGTGATGCAGACGATGTGGCAGAGGCAGAACAGAAGGACATTCCTTTTCTATGCCAAGATGAGGACTCTTCATCGGATGAGTCCATGGGATCATATGAGGGTGCTTATGGGGAGCGAGAGCAGTCATGCGGAGTTAATGACAGTAGGCCGGAGTTGTATTCCAGTGTGCAGGGTGAGCAGTCAAGGGACTCTACGGGAGATACTCTGGGTGATGAATCACTTGTGATTATTCAGCTAGAGCAGCATATGATGGAGCATGAGTCGACAGAGGAGGGGGCTATGCACATCATGCATGATAGTCCTTTGGGGGAGAGCCCGATGGAGGTTCACATTAAGTCTGTGATGGATGTACAGCTACCCTTAGGGTCAGCCATGGGTGAGGAGCAAACGGATGTACGGGCATCTAGTAGGGAGGCAGTAGTTGCAGATACTTATCCTCATGAGATGTTGGAGGTTGATAGGATAGTTCTGCGGGAGGCTAGTATACAGCAGGAGCATGACATTCCTGATCAGGAGAGGGATGAGTTGTTGGAGATGGTGGAGCATCCATCATTCGGTCGATACACAGATGAGGCGCAGATAGATGCACGTGCAGTCAGCAGAGCAACAATGCTTTTAGGGAGTAGCACTCTCCAGGAGTACATCGATGGGGCTTGCAGCATATCTCACCCACTTTGGCCTTTTATAGAGAGAGGGGCCTTCCTCTACAGGCAGATCTCGTCGGCAAACGGGACAGAGCAGCGCGAGTTGAGTATGGGTTGGCAGCAACACTCCAGACAAGTTCCGTATGCAGATGTCACTACAGTGGATTCTTCTTCCAGGTTAGAATGGCCGCAGATCATGAGTTGATACCCACTTGATGGTACGATCTTCTTCGTAGGGAGCATAGCGAAGCAGGGGCCCTTAGACATGACAGATGCTACAGATTCCCGATGGCAGTGGGGCACATGCCAACAGTTCTTCAGCAATCCATCCCGACTTCAGGAGAGCAAGGTTAGCATCAGATCAAGTCCGGAGTTGGATTGGAAAGAGGTGATGAGTTGGTATTCTATTGATAGAGTATCATTCTTAGTCCTGAGTACATTTCGGCAGGAGCACTTGGACGGGAGAGATGTTACATCTTCCATCGGGCCATGGATTGCGGACCGACAGTCCATCAGTATTTCAGTAGCACTAGCTCGACATCCACAGATCAGGATTGACCTCGGCCTAGACCAAGAGTTGGACTGGAGAGAGGTGATGAGTTGGTACCCAGTTGGTGGGCCAACTTATACAGTTAGAGGTACAGCACAACAGGAACCATGGAGCATTGATGCTCGCTGGTAGACTTCGCTTCATGGGGCAACAGCTATAGCCAGAGGCAGTACGCAATCCGAGTTGTGGGACTTGAGCGATGATTGGCCATGGTGGCGTTGGGATCCGGGAGGATTGTTTGATGACAAGTACAGTGAGAGATCAATTTGGGATTTCCGGCATTGAGGGGTCTATTCCGAGTGGCTTGACACACGTGCATAGCAGCACCCAGGGGTTTGTATGGGATCCGGGCATTGGGTCTCAGTTGCATCGGGCCAGCAGGATGGCCCACATATTTGGATTGCTTGAAAGAAAGCAATTTTGGGGCAAAAGGTCTATAATATTCCTTTTTTTGGTATCACCTATGACAGGGTTAGGATGGACTTCCAGAGTTGGGAGCAAGCAGGTCATAGATACAGGTTGGTGTCATCAACGGGCCCAGGAGCTTTTTGGAGGAGTTTTGAGGAGTTTCTATGACGACATATGGCATTCGCTTGATATATTCCATCATCCGCACAATTTGCCTTTCGTTTCGGCGCATTCTGACAATTCAGAAAACTAAGTTATTTTTGGGCTTAACTCAATTAATTACGCTCAAGGTGGCATTCCGGGAGGAATACATGATAGAACACCTTAGTGTAATAGCTCGTTGGAACCGGAATGAGGAGATCTTCAAGATGGGATGCTGAGAAGTGACTTATAGTGGCCAGAGATAGTACCATGGGCGATATACTAGTTTCCTTAATTAAAAATTACTTTAATTAGTCATTTAATTAAAGGAATAATAATATTTAGAGGAAAAGGGGCCAAAAGTGACTTAAGTGAAATATAATTAAATTAAAGTCACTTTGATAGAGTCAATGGAGGATCTTCTAGAATAATAATAAAATAATAAAATAAGATGCTTCTAGAGGATTGGAGATCTATCCATCAGATCTATAAAAGGAGAAGCGAAGGTCATTTGGAGATATCTTGGATTGGATCATTATTTGTGTGAGAGGTTTGAGAACTTGGATTCTCTACTTCAGTAGTAGCCCTAGGACGGAAACCCTCGGGTGATTTAGTGAGAGTGGGCGAGCACCCATCTCTTCCCTTGGTGGATCCATTCAGGATTCATAGGTTGCAGTTATTTCTAGTTTGTTTTGGAG
This sequence comes from Pinus albicaulis, assembly GCA_034641835.2. Taxonomy (NCBI): domain Eukaryota; kingdom Viridiplantae; phylum Streptophyta; class Pinopsida; order Pinales; family Pinaceae; genus Pinus; species Pinus albicaulis. The sequence goes on from CM076584.1 coordinate 1,661,026,640, forward strand.
GCCAGTTGCGGCATTGTTGTAGATCTATTTATGGCCATTGCTTCAGCCATCTCTAGTTTTTGTACTAGCAGTTTATATTAATAAAATACGGTTGAGATCTTTTGCATGATTATAACGTCTATTATTCAGTTGCATGTTCTATTTTCCATTTGCCGTAAATATTGTGGTTGATTGTTTATAATGTTGACGGCTTGAATTTCTGAAGGTATTTTTACACGGCAATCTTCTGGTAATTTTATGGTTGAATTAATTTCTGGCAAACTTCATAAAATTCCCCATTTGTGATATTACAACACTTTTCCCAAGTTAGACTTAGAAAATATTTAATTATTGATCAATTAACTTAATTGAGTTGTCTCTAGGTGTTTTCTCCTTGAACATTTTATGGGTTTTGGAGATCTTGTGTTTCTTAGCCTCTCTGACCAAAGTCGAGACTAGAACACCTGTTTGATGCTACAAAAACTAATAGGATGCAGTACAAATCCTTCAATTCCAATTGTTCTTCCTTCAGAAGATCGAGAGGAATCAGTAGAACTAGTGGACCCTCGGAGAGACGTTGCAGGAACCAAAAACAGGTCAACATGACTTCGTGACACTATAGGATGCAGAGGGGTATGCAGCTCCCCGTGGTACTTTCAAGGAGAGCAAACGACCACAGAGGTACTCATGTGATATGGCATTGATGAGGCACATCATTGATTTCAAGCCTTCCAGTTACGAGGAGGCAACAGGCCAGCGAGTTTGGAAGGATGCCATGATGGAGGAGTATTAGTCCATCATGACGAATAATGTGTGGGAGATAGTTCCAAGACTAGAGGGGAATTTAGTGGTAACTTCCAAGTGGATCTATAAGATCAAGCATGCAGCAGATGGAAGCATCGAGAAGTACAAAGCAAGGTTTGTGGCAAGAGGGTTCTCCCAAAAAGAGGGAGCAGACTATGAGGAGACATTTTCTCTAGTCGCTAGGTACACTTCTATTAGAACTATTGTTTCTCTTGCTTTTGTTATGGGTTGGAGGATACATCAGATGGATGTAAAGACCACATTCCTCAATAGTGCAATGAGGAGGAAGTGCACATAGAGCAACCTCAAGGCTTCAAGGTACATGGGAAGGAGTCCCATGTTTGGAGATTGAAGAAGGCTTTGTATAGACTCAAGCAAGTACACAGGGCATGGTATTCTAGGATTGACGAATATCTAATGAGTTTAGATTTTACCAATAGTGTTGTGGATCCTAACCTTTACTACATGATTGTTGATGGTGATCCTCTGATCTTGGTGTTGTATGTTGGTGATTTTTTCATCGCAGGGGCAAAGAGACTCATTGTCGAGTGCAAGAGGAAGTTGGTCTCAAAGTTTGAGATGAAGCATCTTGGCCTGATGCACTTATTCTTGGGATTAGAGGTGTGGCAGAGACCTGATGAGATCTTCCTCGGACAAGGGAAATACATTGTCTAGATTTTGAGAAAATTAGGTATGATGGACTAAAAATCCATGGCTACACCTATGGTGACCAATCTAAAGAATTTGATTGACTCTTCTTTAGATTTAGATTTGGTAGATCCCACAATGTACAAGCAGTTGATTGGATGATTGATGTACCTCGTTATCGTCAGGTCGGATATTTGCTTTACAGTGAACACCATGAGCCAATATATGGTTGAGTCGAGCCAAATACATTGGATTGCGGCAAAGCATGTGTTGAGGTACCTGCGTGGTACAGTTGGATATGATTTGAGATATGTCTCAGGTGGTGAAGTGAGGGTGCAAGAATATATAGATTCAGAATGGGCTAGGAGTGCAGAGGACAAAAAGAGCACCTTGGGTGCTACTTCAACTTAGGATCTGTTATGATATCCTAGTTTAATAGGAAGTAAACTTTTGTCACACTCAATACAACAGAGGCGGAGTAATTCAGAACCACAAGTGCTGCAAGTCGGGAAGCAATGTGGCTTTAGAAGCTACTTGCAGGGCTATTTGATGAAGAGCTTGAGATGACCCTGATATTTTGTGATAATCAAAGTTGTGTTAAGCTTTCAGAGAATCCAGTTTTCCATGACAAGTCGAAGCATATTGAGATCAAATACCACTTCATCCGAGACATGGTGCAAAAAGGAGCAATGAAGCTCCAATACATATCCACAGATGAGAAGATTGCAGACATTCTCACCAAGCCTCTATCTAGAGCAAAGTTTGTATACTTCAAAGACAAGCTTGGCATGATGTAGAATGTCTCCCTCGTTGAGAGGGAGTGTTGATGTCTTTGCAGGATCAAGTAGACCATCTCCTAAGAAGCTAGAAGGACTTAGCTAGGTCATGCCAATTTGACTAAGGAGATGGATACATTCCCCTAATAAGCCAAAAGGACTCGGCTAGGTCTTTTGACCAAGGGTGAACGGCCCAGGGAAACTACAAGATTGGACAGATCTTCTTCTGAGAAGCCAAAAGGACTTGGCTAGGTTGTGTTGATTTGACTAGAGGAGATAGATGAAATTCGCCTGAGAATCCATTAAGGACTTTGGTTGGGCTATGTTGATTTAGCCAGGTGTGAATGATCAAGGGGAAGATCGTCTCCTAAGAAGCCATAAAATACCTTGGCTAGGTCATGTTGATTTGACCAGAGGAGATTGATACATTTACCTAAGGAGTCATAAAGGACTTTGGTCAAGCCAAGTTGATTTAGCCCGATGTAAATGGCTCAGGATACATTGCCTACCCCAACATGAGGTGATCTATAAACATGCACCAACATAGCAAGCCCATAAACTTTTCTTATGGAGGAGAAATTTCAGATAAGGGGAAATATGTTGTAGCTAAGGAGAATATCTCGCTCGCTAAGAGAGAGAGTTGAATTTTGGGTAGCATCAAGAGGTATTCCCTCATGCCAAAGAGGTCTCCAAGTTGGGCTAAAAAAATTAAAATAAAATGTACTTTCTGGGCACCAAGTTGGCCTAGAAAGACACGTCGGCCCAGCTCATGAAAGAGTGTGTCACTTGGGTTAATTCACCCCCATTCAACTAGTATATATCGATCATAAGACATCTCATTTTCTCCACAAAGCAAGTTTCTTCTTCATCTTTCTAAGGTCTCTTGGATAGTCGCACGTGTGGAGAAAAGGAGGAAGAGTTGTTTCTCTCTTTCTTTGACAGAGTTTGACTCGAGTTGGTTGAATTGTTCTGGGACAAGTTTGACCAGAGTTGGCCATGTTGCAAGAGGGTTGCACGGGCACAGGGATTTGACCGCGGGAGTTATAGGACCAAAGTTTGACAGCAGGCTAACTATTTGACCAATGTTGACTTCCGAGCATTTTGGCTAGTTTGACTAGCATTGATTTGTTGCTATATTAACTAGGTTTTGACCAGTATTTGGATTTGTAATTGGCACTGATTTCTAGACAAATTGTTGATTTGTAAACCTTACTGAAGAATAATTTCTCCTAAGAAATGTTGTTGGGTTTTCTACGAAGGTTGGGTTTCCAAGGATAAAAATCTTATCTCTATTGTGCATGGCAGTCTTTCTTATTGTTCCCACTGTATTTATTGTTGATATTTTATAAAGTGTAATTTCTCGATGATATCAGTGGCAAAAGAATACTATGTGAAAATCATTAGGTAGTAATCATTTGGTAGAAAGTAGTATTCTACAGTGCTCTTGTAGAAAATTCAACAAACCCAACCTTGGGAGAAAACCCAGCAACTTTTCTTTGGGAGAAATTATTTTTCAGCAAACTTTACAAATCAACCATTTGACTAGAAATATGTGCCAAATATGCAAATCCAAACACTAGTCAAACCTGGTCAAAATCACTGCAAGTCAATGCTGGTCAAACTAGCGAATATAACCAGAAGTCAATGTTGGTCAAACAATCAACATTTTAGCCCTACAATTAACAATCTACCCGTGCAACCCTATGGTCAACTCACACGTGTGGGTCCATTTTGTGGTCAAACAGCTCGGTCAAATGCTCAACAGTTTGGTCAAGCAGATTTGGTCAACGCCCAATCAAACTCAATCAAACAGAAGAAATATCAGCTCAATCAACTCAGTCAACTTCATCCTCTTTCTCCGCACGTGCATCTCTCTAAGAGAGATAAAGAAAATGTTGAAGAGAGAAGAAAACTTGCTCTTGCTTAGTAGTGAAAATGAGATGTCACATCATCTATTTATACTTATCGAATGAGCTAAAATAATCCATGGGACACACCCTTTCACTTGACTGGGATGACTTGCACTCCAAAATTAATTTTCTTTTTAATTCTTTCTAGGCTGACTTGAAGACCCCTTTTGCCATGCAGAAATACCTCCCGATGCTCCAAAAAATCAACAAGATTTGCATGGTAAGTGAAACCCTCTCACAAGGATTTTAAGATTAACGATCCATATCTTCAAACATTTTCATTTTTCTTCATTTCTGAGCATTAACTAAACATTTGAAAAGTGAATAAACAATTTCCAACTTGCTAGAAATTAAATTTCTACATAGAATAAAATCTTGGATTTGACTCTAGTGGAGATTTGACCCCTCTTCTTGAGTGATATCTTTCAGATTTAAATATATTTCACATTACTCATTATTTTTAAGGGATTGACTGCTCATTTTGTTCATGTTCATTGCCCTAACACTTCCACCCAATAATCAGACTTTATTTGAGCATTCATAGGCTTGTGGATGTCCCCAAAAGGGGGTTTAGCTTGCTGGTTTCTACATTTCTTTGCAATTTTGCATGTTTGAAGCATCAGGACAACAAACTAATTGTTCATTTTTAGCCACATACCAAGACATATAGCAAGGTATTTCATCCTAAGCCTGGTAAGGGCTCTCAACACTCTATCTATTGTGTTTTTTTAAAGTTTATTTCTCAAAATTTGAGTGCCTTTTACTTGCTAGTCTGCAATTTCTATTGTAAACTTTCATTTGAAATTGGCAAGAAATCCAAATTAACTCCTAAACTCCATCACCCAAGAGGTAATATAAGCCATTGGTCTACTAACCTATCATGGAGGATATTTTAGTGCAGGGAAGCCTACCTTGGCTTTGTAGGAGTTGCCCTAAAGAGTGGGGACTTGTGTCGAGGTGACAACTAAGTTGCACTGAAACGGATACGGATACGGGATATAAAATGGATACGGAAAATTTTCAAAAATTCTGGATACGATACAGCAAGGAAACAGCATATATATATATATATATATATATATATATATATATATATATATATATATTGTATTGTCATTCAAATTTTAGAATCTAGATTCTATATCTAAAAATACATAATCATCATCATGAATTCAACATAAACAAATCATCATCATCAATCCAGCGTAAACATTGTCATCATCATTACTGATTATTATAGCATTCAACATATTATCATCACCATTAGTAACGTAATCAGAAATGCTACAGCCTTTGTGCTTTCGGGTCCAACTCCTTCAAAGAACGTGTCATGCATAGTAGATGGTATCTATCTTCCTTGCATGGCAATTAAAAGGCCCATGGGATCATTGGGATATTCTGTCAAGACCTATTTGAACATTTCAATCTTCTCAATGTCAACTTGGTCTCTTGACTATATGCAGGCAAAAGATTGGCTAGAGAAGATTTGTTATATTGGGGGGATTTATGAAATCAAGAGATAAATCAATGACAATTAACAAAACGTTAACCAAACTGAAAATTAGTCGCCTAAATAAATCTCTTTACGAAGACATTCATCAAACCCTTCTGTTTGCATTTTTGAAATTTATCATTTTCTGAGTAGTAAGAATCCTTGATAAATATATGGAGTGTTGTTGTTTCTAAAGATTAGAAGAGACGTTATGAGACTGTGTTTATAGTGAGTTTATTTGCAAATCTGATTTCTTCATTTTTATTATTTATTTATGGCTAAACAAATTTTCACACTTTTTAACATTTTAAGGGTGTATTTAGATCACAATTTTCGTGGATCCGGGAACAGATCCAAAAAAAAAATTAAAACCCTTGGAAATGTATCCAATTCCAAATCCCAAGTTTCCAATTTTTTGAAACAACACAAAAACATTTTTACGGCGTTTCAGCCAAGGATCGTATCTGTTTCCGTTTCAAAAACGGGGATCTGCGTTTCCGGCAAATTCTTCAGGCGTTTCCGGTAACTTAGGGTGACAATGGGCACTTGTCCTATGTGGTGTCAATGCCACCTTAGCATCTCGTAAGGACCTTAACAAGGATGCTAGTTTGGGCAGTAACAACCCCCCTGTGCCAAAAGAGAGCCAGCCAAAATTGTATGAAGGAGCTACCATAGTGACATTAGGTAGCCCTTCTATAGTGCCCACGGGAGCTTACTTGAGTTCTAGGACTTTCATCTCAAGAAGTAAGGGTTTGGGTGGTAAGAGGACCCATTATTGATCAGTTCATTATTCACACCTAAGACCCATTAAAAGGTAACTAGGACAAGCAATATTGCCTTCATCAGCTTTAACCACTACATTGTTAAATCAAAACCTTCACAAATAACCATTAAAGATAAAGTTAACAGCTTCATATTAACATGGCAATGTCTGATAACTTGAATTCCTATTTGCAAATGCAAACATCAGTTTACAAAGAATGGAAAAGATTAGAAATGGGAAGTGTTTCATACACCAAGACTGGCCATCCTTCACATCCAACATAACTGCTTCCTTTGCGTGTTGAATACTCTCCTCTACTACTTCTGCCTCTTTATCTGTGCCTGTATATAAATATTCAAAAGTCATGGTTCTAGAATTTGAAAAGGTCAAATATCTAACTAGATATACTAAAGCAAAACCTACACATTGTATGAAGACACTTGTAAAATAATGTCATTAGAAAAAAGTGAATGGAATTTTAGTTTTCTAAGCAACACCATTTTAGAAATAAATTTGTCAATAAAATAATATATCATCGTAGGCATCTAATCACATCACATAACATGGCATGTAGAAAAGTTGTTCCAAATGCAATTTTCTATTCATCCTAATTTGCTATTATAAAGATTGAAATTTTTAGCACAAAACTCTTACAAGCTACAAAACATTTGATTTTGTGAAAATGACCATTTCTTGTTACAACTTACATGGTAATAAGCCAAATCAACACCAAGTACAAGTAGAGTTATGATTTTGCTAAGTCGCATGAAAACAGATATAGATCCGGATCTAGATACCATATTCATCTAAATACAGCTATGGATACATCCAAAAAATGGGAAATGATAACATGAAAAAAATATAAATATAAATATATTTTGTCAAAAAATTAACATGAAACAGAAACACTGAAAATTCATATCTCTGAATATATTTCACACCAAATCACAATCACAAACTCAAAAATGCAGACTGCTATAAAAAATTCAGATTTGTGTGTTTATAGGATGCGAGGAGGGGTTGTTTTCAACCTTTACAGCAAAAAGTTCAAGTTTTAGGGCCCCACACTTTGCCTTTTTATTTCATATTTTTTTGTTAAAATATGAATTTTTTGGAGGATCAGCCAGTTTGGTGATTGTGTCACAAACCAGAAAAAGGTCTCAAGCTTCTCCTACAGCGATGCTTGAGGAACTTTGTAGGGCACTACACTTTGCCCCTTATTTATTTTTAATTTTTTGAGTTTAAAAACTACTTTATGGAGGATCTGCTAGCCTCATGTTTTGATAAGCAAACAGATCTCAAGCCGTTCCTCCAGCACTTCCAAACCAGAAATTTATCCTGAGTGGATCCTTATCTGCCGAAACATGAACACTGGATCCAATAACAATGCAATTTTGTTACCCTTTCTGTAAAAATTCTGAATACAATAGTAGATAAAATGTTTAACTTAACTTGTCCAATGTTGAGGATGCCTATCAATTTAGAACTCAGTGCCCATGGACCTCATGTGGCTGTCGTATAAAAATGAAATATGTAAGTCCATCGAAAGTTGCGCAAGTTTTCAAACACATTTTGATGCATAGTTCTGACATTTTTAAAGCATTAGATATCTAATTAACTTGTAGAAGAGATAACTATTATGAAGGTATATAAATATTGTTAAAATTTGGCAGCTCATGGATGAATTTCTCTTAGAAGAAATCATATCTTTCAATTCTGTTTGAACCTCCTATAATAAAATTTCATTTCTAACAATTCTAATATGACTTTCCAAAAATAGTAAGTCACCTCTCAATTTGGAAGTGACTTTCCAAGAATAGAAAGTCACATCTAAATGATCAAGAATGATCTCGACATATGGAATCCACTTTATAATCAAATCAATCATGATTATACAAGTTAAAAATTAATTTATTTATCCTTACTAGTATTATTATTATTATGATATTATTATTTATAAAATAATCTAAAGTCATTCACCTTTAATGGATTAATAAAAACGAATTCTCTCATGGAATAAGTAAATTAAATTGAGAATCTCTTACTTGGAAAATCAAACCTCTCTCTTGGAATAAAATAGTAACTCCACACTTCAAAAGTGTAACTCTCCCTAACTAATTCAATGTATGGAAAAAGTGTAACTCCTCCTCATTAAATGCATTTGTAACTCCTTCATTCAATTTGATTTGTAACTCTCACCAAATATCCTATCATGTTTAAGTGTAACTCTATCTCTCCCTATTTCGAATTGTAACTTCTCAAAACAAGGGTACATCTCTCTCTATTCTTAAGATGAGTTACACTTCTCCTCAAGTAACTCCTGCCTCATGGAAGTCGATTCTCCTATTATTGGTTCAAGGCATGAATTTATTTTGCAACTCCTCTCCTTTTCTCATATATTTAAGAAAGAGAAAGTGAAAGTTGAGAGTAACATGTTCATTGTGAAGAAGAAGAGCAAGTGTTGAGTGTGTGCAAGAGAAGTATGAGAGCAAGTGAAGAGTAAGAGCAAGGAAACTGTTGGAGCATGTGTGAATTACAAGATCTGATCAAGATAAGGAGATCCTCAAGCAGAGAGCAAGAGCACTTCAGCTGCAAGTTGATCAAACATTGGTGAATTTATTCATTCTCATTCTCTCTCTTTGTACTCTACTAAACCATTGAAGAAATCTAGTAGAAGAATAATCATTTGGGTTTTCCCCCTTGAGGGGTTTTTCCCTAGTCATTGTACCAAATCTCAGTGTCTCATATTTGGGCTTGGCTATCTTCATATGATCTTTAAGTTTATGTTCTATTTACAATTGTTGATTTGAAAGGTTTTGAAGAAGAAATCTGCATTTTAAGTAATTGTAGCAACATATAACATTCGGTTCCATTCAGTTTCTGCAAATTACATTCAGTTCCATTCATTTTTCTGCAAAGTACATTCAGTTTTCTACATAGAACTTTCAAGTTTTTGCAAAGAATTTTTCAAATTCTGCATAGAACTTTCAAATTTTTAACATCGTATCAGAGCCTTGGAAAAGACAAGTCCAAGGAGACTAGTGATCCCCTAAAGAGACCCCACTTGTTGCCAAAGTTTTTTTATCAAGATGACTTCATCCTACTTCAACGGAGAAGAGAAGTTAAATGATGCTTCAAATTTTGGTCCATGAAAAGCAAGGTTAGATATCACTCTTGAATAACACAAAGTTATGGAATATGTTGAAGGCACAATAACTGATCAACCAGAGAATTCAAGTGTTGCTGTCAAATCCAAACATAAAAAAAGTGAAATCAAAGCTAGAAAAAACTATATTTGATTCTCTTAGTGATCATCTCATTACTTATGTTTTTGGTTTGAAGAAAGCTAAGAAAATGTATGACAAACTAATTGGCATGTTTGAAATCCGTAACTTGAACCAAACTATTTCCTTGAAGAATCAGTTGAAGAACATCAAGATGAACAGAGGAGAGACGATTCAAGCATACTTCCTAAAATTGACCAAAATCATGAATTGATTGTCAACAGTTGTTGAAGTTGTACCCGACAAAGAAATGGTGTTGATTGTGCTTAGAGGCCTTTCTCCTATTTGTGAGACTTTTATCACCACCATCAGCAATATCAACACTCTTCCCACATTTGATGAGATCCTGGGAAAGTGTATCCAAGAGGAGGCTAGAATAATCTCCAGAGGAAGAATTTCACATCATGAAAGAGGAGAATCTACTGCATTTGCAGCCTATGACAAGAGAAAGAAAGGTAATAAAAATAAAATTGTCTTCAAATCAAATAAAGGGAATCTAGACATGTCAAACATTAAATGATGCTTCAAACTTTGATCCATGGAAAGCAAGGCTAGATATCACTCTTGAATAACACAAAGTTATGGAGTATATTGAAGGGACAATAATTGATCAACCAGAGAATTCAAATGTTGTTGTCAAATCCAAACATAAAAAGAGTGAAATCAAAGCTAGAAAAACTATACTTGATTCTCTTAGTGATCATCTCATTACTTATGTTTTTTGTTTGAAAAAAGCTAAGGAAATGTATGACAAATTAATTGGCATGTTTGAAATTCGTAACTTGAACCAAACTATTTCCTTGAAGAATCAGCTAAAGGACATCAAGATGAACAAAGGAGAGACGATTCAAGCATACTTCCTGAAAATGACCAAAAGCATGAATCGACTGTCAACAGTTGTTGATGTTGTACCCGACAAAGAAATAGTGTTGATTGCGCTTGGAGACCTTTCTCCTATTTAAGAGACTTTTATCACCACCATCAGCAATATCAACACTCTTCCCACATTAAATGAGCTCCTGGGAAAGTGAATCCAAGAGGAGGTCATAATGATCTCCAGAGTAAGAATTTCACATCATGAAGGAGGAGAATCTACTGCGTTTGCAGTCTATGACAAGAGAAAGAAAGGTAATAAAAAGAAAATTGTCTTCAAATCAAATAAAGAGAATCTAAACATGTCAAACATTAAATGTTTTCACTGTCAAAAGCATGGTCATTTTTCTCGTTACTGTAAAGAAAGAAGAAAAGCACCTAGATTCAAAAAACAAATCTAATTATAAAAAGACTCTTATGAAAATCAAAGAAAATGTCATCATAAGAAAACAAGAAATCCAAGGTATAGAAATAATGTAGCAGAAACTCAATCAGAATATTTTCTTGTTTCAGCTCTTTCCAGTTTTTCTTCTGCAGATTCATTTGATAGTTGGTTAATTGATACTGGCGTTTCCAAACATTTTACTGGTTACAAAGAAGCACTCTCTAATCTAGTTGAGAGGGAGACTAAATTAAATGTTATTCTTGGAGATAATTCTACTTACCAAGCTAAAGGTTATGGTTCAGTTTCATTTCAGTTAGATGATAGCAAATCTATTTTTCTGCAATAAGTTTTGTATGTACCTGGTTTGAGAAAGAATTTTGTATCAATATCTTCTCTAGAAGATAAAGGAATGAAAGTTGTTTTTATTAATAGAAAAGTTCTAACCTGGCCTTTGAACTCAAGTATGAGAGCAGTTTTCACTCTTAGATCAAGATGTGAAGGACTTTACAAAGTCAATGGTAAATTCATTCATGCGTTGGTCCATGATACTGATCTTCAGTGTGAGTTATGGCACAGAAGATTTGCTCACATACGCAACAAAGCCTTACCTCGTGTAAGGAAGATGGTTTCTGGAATGTTTGAGATCAGAATAGATCATGAAGGAGTTTGTCCACGATGTGCAAGTGGAAAGCATATAAAGGGACCATTTCCTTCAAACGGAACAACAAGAAGTCAGGTACTTTAGCTCATACATTCTGATTTATGTGGACCTATGTTTGTTACTTCTCTTGGTGGCTCATGATTTTTGTTTATGATTTTTCTCGCGAGACACGGATATTCTTTTTGAAAAAGAAAAGGGAATCATTTGACATGTTCAAAGATTTCAAAGCTCTAATTGAAAATCAAACTCGAAAGTTAGTCAAAGCTTTCAGATCTAATAATGGGTGAGAATTCACCTCCGATGATTTTAATGATCTTTGCAAAGACGTTGGAATAAAGAAGGAAACCACTGTGTCGTACAATCCACAACAAAATGGTGTGGTTGAAAGGAAGAATAGAAACATTATGGAAACGGTTAGAGCCATGTTGCATGATCAAAAGCTACCAAAGTTTCTATGGGGAGAAGTTGCAAATATTGTTGTTTATGTGCAAAACAAAACTCCTAATCAGGCCTTAAACAATAAGACTCCTGAAAAATTCTTCATTGGTAAAAGGCTTGAAATGAGTCATTTGAGAATCTTTGGTTGTCCTGTGTATTTCCATGTACCAAAAGATAAAAGGAACAAGCTTTTGATTTTTGTAGCATCATAAGGTGTTCTAAGTTTCAAACTTTGTGAGGAGACTTGGACATCAGTATTTCAAAGAACCCAGAAACTGTTTGTGGAAATTCCAATCGCTTCATGTTTTATTAAAATAATTAATTATTTTAATGGAGACCCTAAGTCTAAACTCAGAGGAATTAAATAATTAAAGGGTATTAATAAGACAAAGTGTGAATCTTCTAGAAAACAAAAATCAAGTCAAGTTTTAATCTCAGCCATTGATTAGACTTCTAATCTGGGTCACTGATTCACCAATGAGAAGATTATAAAAGAAAGCTTGAAGGTCATTTGGAAAGTAAGTCGGGCATACACTCAGTATCTGAAGGAGATCAATTTTGAAGGAACAGAATTCGATCTTAGTGGGAGAGTTGAAGGGCAGAAGGAGAAGGAGAAGGAGGGAGTAAGCAATGACTGAGCTCGAGGATAGAGGGACGCAAAGGGTCATAGCAGGAAGCGCAGTGAACCCACGCAAAGCCTACGCAGAGTTACGCAGTCCAGCACAGGGACTGCACAGAGGAACACGTAGACAGGCAAAGCAGAGGTTGTTCTGAGTGTCCGAAAATTGTCGGGAGGATCCGAGAATTTTATCTCAAGTGTTTTATAATTATATCTGCCAGTGTATTCCTTGTAAAGATTCATTTGCTGAAGATTAATAATAAAACCCTCATCAATTGCACCGGTTTTCCTGCATTGGGTTTTTCCAAGGACAATTGTCCAAAATAACTATGTACATGTGATTGGTTCTTATGCGTATCCTTTACTGTTCACCTGGATATATAATTGTGAATGTTGCAGTAATATTTATTTCGAAGTTTACTGATAGATTTCTATAAATAACTTATTGGAGTAATAAGTAGGAGAAATAAATCTATCACTACAACTATAGATTTTCAAATTGAAAATTTCACATGGTATTAGAACAAGAGATGAATAACAGAGACGGAGAATCGACAAGTGAACAGAACTCTAACATTGCGGCAACAGCTCAGAGGGGTTCACGCAGTTCTCCAGAGAGGGAAAGAAACATGATAAAACAAATGGACCACGATATTTCTATTATGGCATCCAGACTTGAAGAAGAATTTGCTTGTGTGTCAAGCACTGCTTCTCCTGAGCTCTAGTACATTGACAGTGGAGATTTTGTTCATATGACGGGAGTGTGGGAATGTTTTTCCGACTACCGAGAGGAGCAGATGAATTTTAAAATAACCATGGGTAATAAAGCAAAATGTACCCTTATTATAAGAGTTACCGTAGTATTTCAGACCGAGGGTGGAAATAAGCTTCGGGCCATTAATGTACAGCATGTGCCTGAGCTAGAAATGAACTTGCTCTCAGTGTCTCAACTTCAAAACCGAGGTTATGACGTTTACTTTATTGATAACAGGGTTTACGTCAAACACCCCAGTTGGAAGAAGAAAGCACAGATCGAAGTAAGGAGCAACAAACTTTATAAGTTACAGTTCGAATCCCCAATGGCACTAATAGGCAATGCTGATGAAACGGACCTGAATGAACTATGGCACAGAAGAATGGGACATTTGCATCATGGGGCATTATAAATTCTCAAGAAAACTGTCACAAGAGTTCCAGAGCTGAGCACCAAGCAGGACGATGTCTACAAAGGGTGCGTGTTGGGTAAATATGCCAAGGCAGCATATTAGAGAAATAGCAATAGGGCCAAGAGTCCATTAGGCTTGATACACTCAGATATCGAGCTCTTAGTGGTGCCAAGTATTTCGTCACCTTTATTGATGACTGTTCCAGGAAAACCTGGACCTACTTTTTGAAGACCAAGGACAAAGTCTTTAGTCGGTTTAAAGAGTTTAAAGCTCTGGTAGAAAATCTGACAAGAAAGCGGATCAAGGTGTTGTGTTCAGACAATGGTGGTGAATACACAGACAAGGAATTCACTAGGTTCTGCGCAAGGTAAGGTATCAGAAGAGAGTAGACCACTGCCTATAATCCGGAGCATAATGATGTGGCAGAAAGGAAAAACAGGACTATTGTTGAAGCTCCAAGAGCGATGATGTATGACCAAGACATGCCCAAATTTCTGTGGGTTGAAGCTTGTAATATAGTTGCCTATGTTCAGAACAGGATCCCTCACGTTGCATTGCGAAAGATCACGCCAGAAAGTGTCTTCACTGGCAGCAAGCGTAAGGTGAATCACTTTAGGATCTTCGACAGTACAGCTTACTGTCATGTGCCCAGTGAGAAGAGGAAGAAGTTGGACATGACTGCGGAAAAGGGGTATCTAGTAGGATACAGTGAGAATGCAAAGCCATACCGCATCTATATTCCTAAGAGCAGGAAAGTTGTAGTGCGGAGGGATGTGAAATTCATGGAGGAGAGGGCCTTCAGAAGATCCCGCGAGTTGCCTTCTGCTATGCAGTCTGAGGAGGATCCGTTGGTTCAACCTCAACGACTGGCGGCAAATAATTCCGCTGCCTCTCCAAGGCATGGGGATCCAAGGGACATTTCTCCCAAGGACTTGCAAGAGGGAGAACAGGTAAATCCGCCCACTACCAATGGGAGAACGAGCAGGGAACTACGGCAAATTCTGAGGGATGCAGAAGACTTTGTCGGAGTTCCCCGAAATGAGAAGAGACAGCGTAAGCAGCCTGAGAGGTATCAAGCCTTGGTTGCACAGGTTGGGGAAACTTCTAGTTTCCGAGAAGCAGCTCAGCACCAGGTATGGGTAGATGCAATGGTGGAAGAATACAATTCCATCATGACGAATGATGTCCAAGAGGTGATCCTCAGACCTCAGGAGAGATCAGTGATAGGATCAAGACGGATCTACAAGGTCAAGTATGCTGCAGATGGCAGCATTGAGAAATTTAAAGCCAGGTTTGTGGCTAAGGGGTACAGTTAGAAGGCTTGAGGTTCATTTGGAAAGTAAGCCGAGCATACAGTCAGTACTCAAAGGAGATTAATTCTAAAGGAATAGAATTCGATCTTAGTGGGAGAGTTGAAGGGCAAAAGGAGAAGGAGAAGGAGGAAGTCAGAAGTGACTGAGCTCGAGGACAGAGGGATGCAGAGAGTCACAGGAGGCAGCGCAATGAACCCACGTAGAGCCTACGCGGAGTTACGCAGTCCAGCACAGGGACTGCGCAGAGAAACACGCAGACAGGCATAGAGGGAAGCAAAGGTTGTTCCGTGTGTCCGGAAATTGTCGGGAGGATCTGAGAATTTTGTCTTAGGTGTTTTATGATTATATCTACCAGTGTATTCCTTGTAAAGATTCATTTGCTGAAGATTAATAATAAAACCCTCATCAGTTGCACCGGTTTTCCTGCATTGGATTTTTCCAGGGACAATTGTCCAAAATAACTGTGTACATGTGATTGGTTCTTATGCGTGTGTCCTTTACTGTTCACTTCTCTGCATATATAATTGTAAATGTTGCAGTAGTATTTATTTCGAAGTTTACTGATAAATTTCTATAAATAACTTATTAGAGTAATAAGTAAGAGAAATAAATCTATCACTACAACTGTAGAGTTTCAGATTGAAATTTTCACATGGTATTAGAGGTAGAGATGAGTAACAGAGACAGATAATCGACAAATGAACAGAAATCTGACATTGTGGCAGTAGCTCGGAGGGGTTCACGCAGTTCTCCAGAGAGGGAAAGAAGCATGATAGAACGGATGGATCATGATATTTCTGTTCTAGCATCCAGACTTGAAGCAGAATTTGCTTGTGTGTCAAGCACTGCTTCTCTTGAGGTCTGGTAAATTGACGGTGGAGATTTTGCTCATATGACAGGAGTGTGGGAATGTTTTTCTGACTACCGAGAGGAGCAAATGAATTTTAAAATAACCATGGGTAATAAAGAAAAATGTACCCTTATTTGAAGAGGTACCGTAGTATTTCAAAGCGAGGGTAGAAATAAGCTTCGGGCCACTAATGTACTGCATGTGCCCGGGCTGGGAATGAACTTTCTCTCAGTGTCTCGACTTCAAAACCGAGGTTATGACGTTTACTTTATTGGTAACAGGGTTTACGTCAAACACCCCAGTTGGAAGAAGAAAGCACAGATCGAAGTAAGGAGCAACAAACTTTATAAGTTATAGCTCGAATCCCCAATGGCACTAATAGGCAGTGCTGATGAAACAAACCTGAATGAACTATGGCACAGAAGAATGGAACATTTGTATCATGGGGCGTTAAAAATTCTCAAGAAAACTGTCACGGGAGTTCCAGAGCTGAGCACCAAGCAGGACAATGTCTGCAGAGGGTGCATGTTGGGTAAATATGCCATGGTAGAATATCAGAGAAGCAGCAATAGGACCAAGACTGCATTGGGCTTGATACGCTTAGATATCGAGCCCTTAGTGGTGCCAAGTAATTCGTCACCTTTATTGATGACTGTTCCAGAAAAACCTGGATCTACTATTTGAAGACCAAGGACAAAGTCTTCAGTCGGTTTAAAGAATTTAAAGCTCTGGTAGAAAATCTGACAACAAAGCGGATCAAGGTGTTGCGTTCAGACAATGGTGGTGAATACACAAACAAGGAATTCACTAGGTTTTGCGCAAGGGAAGGTATCAAAAGAGAGTAGACCGCTCCATATAATCCGAAGCATAATGGTGTGGCGGAAAGGAAAAACAGGACTATTTTCGAAGTTGCAAGGGCGATGTTGTATGATCAAGACATGCCAAATTTCTGTGGGTTGAAGCTTGTAATATAGCTGTCTATGTTCAGAACAGGATCCCTCACGTTACAATGAGAAAGATCACGCGGATGTTTACCTTCCAACGGCACCAAGCTTCACTCAAATGCACTTTAGGATCTTCGACGATACATCTTACTATCATGCCCCGGTGAGAAAGAGGAGAAGTTGGACATCAACACAAGAAAGAGGTGTACGGTAGGATACGGTGAGAATACAAAGGCATCACCGCATCTGTATTCTGAGTGCGGAAAGTTGTAATGCGAGAGAGGATGTGAAATTCATGGAGAGAGGGGCCTTGCAAGATCCGGCGGGTTGCCTTATAACTGTACGTTACGGGAGGGATCCATTGGTTCAACCTCAACAACCGGCGGCAAATAATTTAGTTGCCTCTCCAAGGCATGGGGATCCAAGGGACATTTCTCCCGAGGACTTGCAAGAGGGAGAACAGGTAAATCCGCCCACTACTAGTGGGAGAATGAGCAGGGAACTACGGAAAATTCTGAGGGATGCAGAAGACTTTGTCGGAGTTCCCCGAAATGAGAAGAGATAGCGTAAGCAGCCTGAGAGGTATCAAGCCTTGGTTGCACAGGTTGGGGAACTTTCTAGTTTCCGAGAAGCAACTCAGCACCAGGTATGGGTAGATGCAATGGTGGAAGAATACAATTCCATCATGACGAATGATGTCTAGGAGGTGGTCCCCAGACCTCAGGAGAGATCAGTGGTAGGATCAAGATGGATCTACAAGGTCAAGTATGTTGCAGATGGCAGCGTTGAGAAATTTAAAGCCAGGTTTTTGGCTAAGTGGTATGCTCAGAATGAATGGATACATTATGAAGAAACCTTCGCCCCATTAGCCAAATATACCTCTATTAGATCTGTGATATCCCTCGCTGCACAGATGGGATGGGAGATTCACCAGATGGACGTCAAGACTGCATTCCTGAATGGGGTGATAAAAGAAGAGGTGTATATTGAACAGCCAGAAGTCTTCGAGACGCATGATTAGAAGACTTGTGTGTGCAGGCTTAAGAATGCCTTATATGGACTAAAGCAAGCTCCTAGAGCCTGGTATGGTCGAATTGACAGCTACTTGCAGAAGATGGGATTCGTCAAGAGTGGCACAGATCCCAATCTCTACTATCTAAAGGTAGGGAGTGAGCCCCTAATACTGGTTTTATATGTAGATGATCTATTTTTGACAGGATCATCGAGACTCATCAGAGACTACAAGGAGAATTTGGCTACAGAAATCGACATGAAGAATCTAGGGTTGATGCACTATTTTCTGGGGTTGGAAGTATGGCAGCAGAATGGGGAGATCTTTCTTGGCCATGGAAGATATACTACAAAGATTCTGAAGAGATTTTAGATGGAGGATTGTAGACCAATGTTGCACGAAGCAAGGACATATTTTGGAAGTGGATACGTAGAAGTGTCATTTCCCAAAAATCTAGGAAGCGAAGCGTCTCAGAACCGTCTACTATATATATATTTGCATTTATATTATAAAAAACATCCAAAATACCAAACTAGTTATAGAAGATATGAAAACATACATATTTGTATACAAATCAAGATAGATATGCCATCCATTGTACATCAATGGTTAATTATTCGAGCATCAACCATCTAGAATGTAGATTCTTCTCCTCTTGTCTCACCTTTGCCTCTACCTCGATTGTCCAGGGATATTAGTCAACATTTCCCAATTTTAATCAAACTACCTGATCCAAGCCTTAAAATATGGTGGAAAAAGCTTAATATGCTTGATCAATGATTTTGACTTGATTGAAAGGTAATTTTTTGCTAAGGCCATGACAAGGGAGTTCAACAATTAACACCACGAACACTAGGGTACATGAGCACATAGAGGGCTTGGTGCTCTTGATTAAATGTCAATCACATACCCTCATGCATGATATAATCTAATGAAAAGCCACAATCTCATTGATCCTGAATTCCTAAAAACTATCAAGTTCGTTGAATTTTGAATAGGATATGAAATTATATTTTCTCCATATGAAGCCCAATGAGGCTAGAACCACTCTCAAACATCTTGAGTCATTTCATGGTAATGTTAAAAATTTAAGTAAAAGGATTAAAATGAAAAATAAAGGAAAGTGTCTCTTTTACTTTAAAAATTTAACCTTACTAGGAGGGAGCATCTAGGAAGCATCTAAGGAGCATCAAGGGAGGACCTTGGGAGTGTCCGGGAAGCCCCAACCCAACTTACGTCAAAGAAAATTTAAAAAAAAAAAATTAGAACCCCGCGAAACCGTCCATCTCCCTCTGGATCCATTGGCGATTCGCGTGGATTCGTGCCCGAACCTCCACGGATCCCCAACGGATCCTTTTCTGGATTCGTGGATCGGGAAATCAGAACCGTGAATCAGGCTTGGGTGGTTCCATATTTCCAGGAATCGCCTCAAAAAAATGGAACTGGGGATCTAATTTTCGGATCCGCGGTTCCGTCAGAGGATCGCCCAAGGATCGGTACGGGACACGGTTCCGACCTTGGATCCTTTGGGGGGGGGGAAGGATCATGCAACACTGTTGTAGACCCATGACGACTCCAATGATCACCAACTGGAAGAAAATCGACACATCCGAAGATGCTGAGGTTGATCCTACTCTGTATAGGCAGCTCATAGGATCCTTGATGTATCTGGTAAACACAAGGCCAGACATCTATTATGTTATAAATACCCTCAGTCAGTTCATGGTGGAACCTAAGAGGGCTCATTGGGCAGCAGCCAAGCATGTTCTCAGGTACCTTCAAGGAACAGTCGAGCTTGGATTGAAGTACACCTGTAGCAGTGATGTCTAGTTGAGTGGGTTCACCGATGCAGATTCGCCTGAGAGTCCAGTTGATCGGAAGAGTGCTAGTGGGTACTGTTTTAGTCTAGGATCAGGGATGACTTCCTGGTGCAGTAGGAAACAAAAATCTGTGGCACTGAGCTCGGTGGAGGCTAAATATATGGTAACTAGCACAGCTTCGTGTGAGGCCATATGGCTTCAGAAACTACTTGTGAACCTACTAAAGGAGAAAATGGAAGCGACCAGTATTTTATGTGATAATCAGAGTTGCATCAAGCTCTCTAAAAATCCTGTGTTTCATGATCGGTCGAAGCACATTGACATCAGGCGTCACTTCATCAGGGATTGTGTCCAACAGGGAGTTGTACAGTTGCAGCGCACTCCAACAGGAGAACAAGTGGCAGACATTCTCATGAAGGCTCTGGGAAGACTAAATTTGTATACTTCGGAGAGAAGATGGGGATGATCAAAAATCCATTCCAGTAGCAGGAATGGATAGGATCAGAATTCAGAGGGAGTTGCAATACAGATGCAGCAGTGACAATGGTTCATGGGCAGCAGTACAGAAGGCAGCAGCGCAGCAGATGAGGGGCAGCGTCCAGAGATCAGCAACACAGAGGATGCTTCAAAAGTAGAGCAGCGTGCAGCAGGCATATTGTTGGAACACTTTCCTCGCTAAGAGGGAGTGTTGATTTTTGTAGCATCAGAAAGTGTTCTAAGTCTCAAACTTTGTGAGGAGACTTGGACATCAGTATTCCAAAGAACCCAGAAACCATTTGTGAAAATTCCACTCGGTTCATGTCTTATTAAAATAATTAATTATTTTAATGGAGACCCTAAGTCTAAACTTAGGGAAATTAAATAATTAAAGGGTATTAATAAGACAAAGTGTGAATCTTCTAGAAAACGAAAATCAAGTCAAGTTTTAATCTCAGCCATTGATTAGACTCCTAATCTGGGCCATTGATTCACCAACGAAAAGATTATAAAAGAAGGCTTGAGGGTTATTTGGAAAGTAAGCCGAGATACACTCAGTACCCGAAGGAGATCAATTCTTAAGGAAAAGAATTCAATCTCAGTGGGAGAGTTGCAGGGCGGAGAGTTGCAGAAGCAGAAGGAGAAGGAGGGAGTCAGCAATGACTGAGCTCGGGGATAGAGGGACGCAGAGGGTCACAGGATGCAGCACAGTGAACCCACGCAGAGTTACGCAGTCCAGCACAGGGACTACACAGAGAAACACGCAGACAGGCACAAAGGGAAGCAGAGGTTGTTCTGGGTGTCCGGAAATTGTCGAGAGGATCAAAGAATTTTGTCTCAGGTGTTTTCTGATTATATCTGACAGTGTATTCCTTGTAAAGATTCATTTGTTGAAGATTAATAATAAAACCCTCATCTGCTGCACCGGTTTTCCCACATTGGGTTTTTCCGGGGACAATTGTCCAAAATAACTATATAAATGTGATTGGTTCTTATGCGTGTGTCCTTTACTGTTCACTTCTCTGCATATATAATTGTGAATGTTGCAGTAGTATTTATTTCGGTTTACTGATAGATTTTGTAAATAACTTATTGGAGTAATAAGTAGGAGAAATAAATCTATCACTGCAACTGTAGTTTTTCAGATTGAAAATTTCACACAAACTAGAAGCTTTAGGTAAGAAAGGTACGTTTGTTGGTTATTATGATAATTCAAAAGCTTATAGAATTTATGTACTTGGTCAAAGAACTATACAGTTTAACAAAGATGTAACATTTGATGAAGATGCAGCACTTAGAGAAGCAAGAGACTCTCCTACCATTGCTGAAAGACAAGTTGTTAATGAAAAAGAGTTTGCATCTAAGTCTGAACCAGAACATGAGAATGAGTTTGTTGATAATCCAATGGGTTCCATGGATCCTCTAGATTCTCCACCTCATGATCCTCCTACCAGAAAGAGACCACTATGGCTGTGAGATATCTTGCAAGATGTTGAACAACATGCTACCCCAAGCGGAACGTTTAGAGAAAGTAAGAAGCCAAGTCGGTTTCAAGGGTATGTTGTTGCCATGAGCAACATCATTCAGGCAGAACCATGCACTTTTGAAGAAGCTACAAAAGAACAAGTCTGGAAAGATGCCATGACTGAAGAATACGAGTCCATCATCCAGAATGATGTCTGGGAAGTGGTTCTTAGATCTCAAGGTAAATCTGTTGTCTCTTCCAAATGGTTGTTTAAGATTAAATGTGGTGGAGATGGTAATATTGAAAATATAAGGTTAGATTTGTTGCTGTAGGTTTCTCTCAAAAAGAGGGAATAGATTATGATGAGATTTTAGCACCTGTAGCTCGATATACTACTATTCGATTTGTCGTTTCCTTAACTGCTAGCAGAGATGGACTCTTCACCAAATGGACGTGAAAAATGTTGAAATTTTGGGTAGCATCAGATGTGCTCTAGCTCCGAAACTTTGTGGAGGGGCTATAACACATGAGATCTCCAAGACCTAGAAATTGTTTGGAGAAATTCCACCCGGTGTGAAAGTTATTCAATAAATTAATTATTTTAATAGAGTCCCTAAGTCTAACTTAGGGAAATTAAATAATTAAAGGGAATTAATTTAAACATGTGGGTGAGAATGTTCTAAGTAACATGGATCAAGCATTTTCTAATCTTAGTCGTTGATTAGAGATTAGATCACGGCCGTTGATTTCTCAATGAGAAAAGTATTAAAGGAAATCTTGGGGTCAATTCGAGAACACACACAGAGCAGTAACACTTGAGCTAAGTCAAAATTTTGGGACACAATTTGCTGAGAATTTTCAAGTGAGCTTGCAGTGCTTGTGAGGCCGAGAATACTAAGGCAGAGAGGCAAATCCGTACCAAGCAGCGCAGAGACCAGCAGGAGGGACGCAGCCCAACCAGGCTCATGCAAAGGCAGCACAGAGGCTAACACAGGGCCTTCAGGGTGACATAGAGGTAGCATTGAGCCCAGAGGGGTGACGCAAGGGAAGCCTGTGCTGGGCAGGAGAAGTTGACGCAGAGGCTGGAGGAGCAGCGTTGGGGTTCCATTGGGCCAGAAAGGGCTCATATTCTGTATTTTCAGAGGAGTGCTTCCTCAGTTGAATCAGCCATATTTTCTATCTCCGAGTGATAGGTACATCTGTCATGAATTCTCTATTGGGAAAACCATTACTGGTGCCCTTGATTGCATTCAGATATTCTGCTTAATAAACAAACCCTCTAAGAGCTGCTGCACGATTTTCCCACATTGGGTTTTTCCGGGGACATTGTCTAAAAAATATTGTGTCCTTTGTCATGTGTGTGTTATGCTTCAGTAAATGATCTGTATGTATGTGTAGGCTGCAGTTGTGTTTGCTTTGATATTTTTTTGAATATTCAGAAAATAACTTGTTAATTAAATCAATCAAGTAGGAGAAGTAAATCAAGATACTACAGTAGGGTTTCTATATTCAGAAATTTTCACAAAAAATGTTTTCTTGCATGGCTTCCTCAAGGAAGAGGTATTTGTGAAACAACTATTGGAAAGTGTAACTAAGATCGGTCTTCATATTGACTATGTAATTATGTATTTACGTAATGAAGAAGATAAAGATAATAAAATATATTTTTCGTATGCTTGCTTCATGGGTTTCATGAGCAAGGTTTTATATAGGTCAAAAGACTTTTTCTTGATGTCTTTTAGGATTTGTCTTCTGGTCATAGATTGTACTAATTAAAGAGTCATGTTTATGAAGAGTCAAGTCACACTTGTATGCCTCAAAACTGTGTCACATAAGCCTTGAAGACTGCACTCAAATGATGCTCAAGATCTTCGTTGGAATACTATTCATATCAGCTATCAATAAACTATACAAGTCGGCAAAATAAGCAATGAACATGTCGACCTACTATATGTTTGTAAGGTCATCCTAAATCACAGTAAAGGTGTACACTATATAAGTAAATATCTGCGGTTCATTTGGAGAAGTAACTTCGGTCAAGTCTGGAATAGAAATGCGGATCATAGATTCATGGGAACAGGGTTATATAGCGAGGATCATAATTGAAGAAGATGCGTAAAGGCTCACTATAATTTCAGAGACTATTTAGTGATAATATCTACGCTAACACAAAAGTCCGAGGACTGTTTCAGAGTAATACTGTTCGGTGATATTCGATGTCTCAAGTGCGAGATCAGGACTGAAATAAGTTCAACAACAAGGCAATGTTCAGTAGGAACAAGAGACTGTACTATAATGCCAAAACAGGACTATGTTAAAGTACAAGAATGGGATTGTGTAAGGACATCATTATAGTATAGGGTGGATTGTTCATTAAAAGGAAACAAGTGTGTACAATCAGCAAAGTTAAGTGAAGGCACGAGGTAGGACTGTCTATGATACAGTGTTGATATCACAAGTAAGGATCATATACATCCGAAGAAGGAAGAATACAAGTAGAGACCGAGCTCTCTAGTATTGGCGCAAAAAGATGCAGAATGGTGCAAGAAAGAAGGATCAGCTCAATAATTCAATGAAGAAGTAGTGACATGGTCTTAGAGGCTTATAAGGGTCAAGGGTCTTTATCATGGTCATGGTACTTGTCATCTGAAAGTCTAAAGAGAAGAATTTCTTGTGAGTTTTCCTCTCCAAGAGGGAGAGGGTTTGGCCCTAGCATGAAAATCCTAAATATGTGTCTCTTGTGTTTTTGGTAATTAACTTGATGAAAGACTTAATAAGCTAAGAAGAGAAGACATAAGTAAAATAAGTAAGCTCACAAGTAATTATCAAGAAGAGAATTTGAATTAATCTTTGCCCTACCAAATTCTCAACAACAACCACAAGGCTTTGAAGAGCACGACAGGGAAACTCATGTATGTGGATTGAAGAAAGCCTTATATGGGTTGAAGAAAGTTCCAAGAGCTTGATATGCTTGCATTGATAGCTACCTAATAAAGCTTGGTTTCACAAGAAGCAATGCATACCCAAACCTCTACTTCAAGACAGTCCAAGATATACCTTTGATTTTGGTATTGTATGTTGATGATTTATTCTTGACAGGAAGAGAACCTATTATCCTCTATTGTAAGAGGGAGTTAGCTTCTGAATTTGAAATGAAAGACCTTGTTTTGATACATTACTTTTTGGGTCTAGAGATCTGGCAAAGACCTAGTGAAATTTATCTTTCTCAAGGAAAATATGATATTAAGCTTCTTGAAATATTTGCTATGGTGGAATGTAAGTCCATGCATACTCCTATCAAAATGAACTTTAAGAAATTATGTGGCAAAGTTGCAAGACCTACTCTAGCAAATCCCATAGAGTATAGACAGCTCATTGGTTTTTTGATGTTTTTGGTAAACACTAGGCCTGACATATGCTTTGCTATAAACACTTCAAGTCAACATATGATTGATCCCTTTCATGTGTTAAATATTATGCAACTACGGTCAAATTCCACTTTTGACAACTTATTTGATGGAGATAATGATTGCATTGGATTCCTCTTTTTGAGAGGACCAAAATCGACCTAAAGATCATCAAATTTGGACAAGGGAAAGTGTTCTTATGACGAAAAGCCCACATATGCACATTTGGGCAGGTCGGCCCTAATGGTAAATTGGTCACCCTTGGAAGTGTTGAAAAGTGTATCTAGGTTCGATCTTCATAATGACATGTGTAATTATGATTTTATGTAATTGATGAAAAGAAGAAAAATAAAATTATTTTGTAGAAGCCCCCATTGAGAGCTATTAGGTTTGGTCATCAAGTCATAAAGTCCAATAAGTCAATGTCAAAGGTTGAAGACCCAATTGGGCACATTGTATATTGTAAAAAGGAGCTTTTGTTTGAGTCATTAACCCACTAAGACCATGTCACAAACATCCCTTGAAGTTGGCCTACAAAAAGAGAATAAGATGATTCCAAAAGGCATGTCGGCCTAGTCTCGAAGTCAAGTTGGCTAATTTTCATGAGCAAACCACTATTAATAGGCAGCTCGGCCTTCATCCTAGAGACAAATTTCGGTCATACATCTGAAATACATCAGGGAGTGTGAAGAAGGGAGATCTAGAAGCTTCTCATCCATCGCAAAAAGAAGGAAGAGAATACTACTTATTGTGACACCATTCTTGGTCATTTTTCCTCGCACGTGTGACAGGGGTTAGAGTTCTGCAGTAGGGTTTCATCAACGAACGAAGAAGCCAAGAAGAAGGTTTCCATATCAACATACATACTAGTCGAGGTCACAAGAATAAGACTCCTAGTCAAGCGAAGAAAGAAGGCATCTCCAAACCACTTCAAATCAGTTCACATGTGGAAATTGCAAAAGTACAATTGAGCCGAGAATTGCAGGACTCTGGTAGGAGGCCGAAAAATTAGAGTATCCAAAGTTAGAAGTGCTAGAAGCCAGTTTGACTAAGTGTTGACTTGAGTAAAACGGAGAAACAATGAAAGGGATCCTATGACTTGGTCTTGGAGAGGTCAATAGGTCAAGGGTCTTGGTCTTGGTATTCGTCAATTGAAGTCTCTATAAGAAGAAGAATTCATTTGGGTTTTCCTCTAAAGTTGGAGAGACTTTGGCCCTGGCTGATCGCCTACATTTTGTGTCTCTTGTCACTTTATTGTTTATGCAATGGTAGTTGTTTGATGAAGAAGAACACTATAATAATCTAAGTTAAGAGAAGATCCTAATCTAAAGAAGTAAAAAGCATTCACAAGCAGTTTTCATTTGAAGAGAAATCACCTAACTATTATGCCCTAGATTTCTCAACAGGAAGCTTATAAATACAAGTGACCATAAGCTCATTTGGACATCATGAAGCATCTTCTTCATCTCTTCTTCATTGATTGGTTTGCACAAGTCTGAGGCTGGGACGACAAAAGAAGTTCGCAAAGGTCCAAAATTACAAGGTTTGAGGCTCGCATCTATTTTAGGGTTTTTGGATTACAGTCGTTGGCTTGTCACGAGACAAATTAGACTACAACCACTAGCTTGTAGGCTCAAGGGAGCGACTAGAAGCCTTCAGTCGCTCGGACAGCATTTCCTACTTGCGACCAGAAAGTTTGACTCAGATTTGACCAAGGAATGAAGTTGACCGCAAACACGAAAAGTTGTCTCTGATATATTTTGATGGTGGAAACATATTTCTGAATGTTGTTGGATTGTTTTGTTGGATAATATTGTATTGGGCTCATTGTAGTCTATGTTGAACATTTTATGACAACATAATAGAAGAAGAATTTCAAAGGATTTTCCCCCTTGTGGGGTTTTTCCCTGGTCTTTGACCAAACCTGGTGTCTCTTATTGATGTGTTGATTGTCTCCTTTGTCATTGCATTTATTGTTCTATCTTCATTTACTGTTGATGATTGAAAAGACTGTTTGTTATTAGAAAAGATTGTTAATTGAAGTATTGAATTGGGCTAAAGTAATTGATACAGCATAGAACAATCTGAAAATTTAACAAGGACTCAGAGTTAAGGTGAAGGACAAGCCAAAAAGGAGACAAGTGTTGAAGCAATCATCTTTGGGAAAGTTGAAAGAGCCAATCTAGCCTAGTCAAGATGTCTTCCTTCTTCAAGGAAAATGAGAAGTTGGGTGGCTCATTCAATTTTGTTGCATGGAAAGTCAAGTTGGAGATCATAGCTGATAATAATGATGTTTTGGGCTACATTCCAGGAAAAGTACCTGAGCCTCCGGAGAATACTTCCGCTATTGTCAAGAACAAGCACAAGAAAGGTGAGTTAAAAGCAAATCAAATTATAGCTGATATTTTACAAGATAATTTGCTTGCATATGTTGGAAACTTGAGAAAATGTCATTATCATTATCTAACACCTAGCATTATCTCCCCTCCATACTATCATTATCATTCACTAACACCTATCAATTAAAGGGTGGACTGAGAAAATGTTACTTCCCCTTAAGCGCTGGAAACACCTAATATGGTTATCCTTTAGCCACTCCTACCTAGAGAGGAAACACCATTGTGAGCTCAAGGCCTTGATTTTGGAAGGGAATCCTTATTTGAAGTATTAAATAGCCCATGACACTCAAAATTGGTCCACTTAGATGCAATAATGATTTTTGTCCCGAATGACCCACTGTTGTTCACTAGAACCTATGTTGTGATGGTCAGGTGGTTCAGCAACCCATGTCTGGGGCACCTTTCCACAAGTACCCAGACCTTTAGAGAAGTATACTGGCACTATTAAGTGAAGTGTTAAACTCCATGGCCTCCTAGCAGCACCAACATATCACACATGACCCTAGGCAACTCCTGCACCAAGGACAATATGCCACTTTGCACTGGATTTGATGATTCTTCAAGACGATACACATGGACCCAACATGCCCTAGGTCAGCCTTAGCATTGTATGAGGGATAACAATTGATTCAAGGCCCAGATGAGGATGGTCTCACCTTTAGAGACTTTGGAGAGCTAGTAGCACCTAGAAAACCCTCAGCGTTAGAACAAAGATGGACATTATGAGCAGTTGGAGACCCATGGAGACCACTTTGTGGTGCCCCAGCTGGGTTTTGGGACCACAAAGAGACATTGGGGTGAATTTGAGGGCCAACCCTCAAATCATGATTTTTACATGCCACTAAACCACATTGGACACTTCATAGCTCTTAAAGATGCCACTTAAAGCTTATTTCATGCATAACGTCAACCCTAGAAGGCTAACGGCTTACATTTTTGGGCTTGATTTGCACTAGTGATCAAACGATAGTGTGTTGGCCTGTAACCCAAGGGTTTCCTGTGATTTAACTTGTTAGCAGGGGCTTTTAGGCTGATATTATGACTCATCCTCATATAAATAGAGAGGACTTTTCATTTCAAACATCAACACTTGGACGAATTCAGCCGCTCTTGGAGAATTATGGCCTTCTTGTATCTTTGAAGAGATGTGTTCTATGGAGTATTTTGTCTATTGGAGCTCTTGTCTTGGCTTTGGAGAAGTTATCTTGGATCACTGAATGGATTGTTCATGCATGTTATCCAATAAGTGAGCTTTGTCATTGACAAATTTTTTATTTTATGTCTAATGTATGGAATGTATTGATAATCTAGGGTTTTTCTATTTCACAATTGTTATTGAAGATAAATTGTGTAGAGGATAGATATCATCATTGCACGCATTACTTATGTATAATACGTGAATGACAATTCCCTTGGTGAATCTTTGAATTAGCTCTCCCAAGTGAATATTGATCCCTCACAAAGACAATAGTTAGGGTTTCGTTGCTAGGGCATCAAAATATCCTTACTCCTTTGCAAGACTTGGCTAACCTATCAATCCCATAGACTCCATCAACCCAACAACTAGGACTTGGCCTTGTCTAATAGGTGATCAAATTTTACCTTATCCATAACTTGAATTTCACACCTCTTTTTCTCTTTTATTCCGGCCCTGTTACTGCTCAATCTAGCAAGGGTCCTATGAGAGGCACTAAAGGGGCAACTACTTGATCAAGTGGCGACAATGAGACAAGGACCCACTGTCACCTCAGTCAATGTCCACTGCTCTTTACGGACTTTCATCGATGGGAGGAGTCTCAGTATTAGGGAAATCATTATGAAAGGTATATCAATGATGGAGAGGTAGAGGTTTCAAAAGCCCGTTCATAAGAGAGATTCAAATGAAAGATATTACTTGCATAAGAAGGCAAGGTGTAGGTCTTGTTACTGCTCAAACTAGCAGGGATCCTCGAAGGGGATCCTATAGAGCAACTACTAGGTCAAGGGGAAACAATGGAGCGATAGCCCACTGTCACCTCAGCTAAAGCTCCCTGCTCTTTACGGACTTTCACCAATGGGACGAGACCCGATATAAGTGTTGAGTTTTTTTATGTGTTGGGGTAGCTTCGGATGTGCTCTAGCTCCCAAAATTTGTGGAGGGACTAGAGTACATGAGATCTCCAAGACCCAGTAAGGGATTTGAGAAATTCCATCCAGTTTGGGAGATAATTAACTAATTTTTTTTTTTAATTAAGAACCCTAAGTCTAACTTAAGAAAATTAAAATATTAAAGGTAATTAATTTAAACATGTGATGGAAATGACTTAAGTCACACGGATCAAGATTTCCTTTAATCTTAGCCATCGATTCAAGATTAGATCATCAACGAGAAAAGTATAAAGGAAAGGCTTGGGGTCAGTTGGAGAACACACACGGAGGCAGAGCACTAAGACTAAGCTGGAATTCTAGAGCGGGTTTGCTAAGAATTTCCAGAAGTGTTTCAGCTGCAACGAGGGGTAGTATTGGCTAAGGGGATGATCTGATCCTAGAGCCAAGAGTCAGCAAGAGGCAGAGAAGCAGCAACCAGGAGGAGCACAGAGGAAGTAGAGGCTATGCAGCAGCTGCACAGCGCAAAGGATTTCAGCCACTACACAGGTGCTATGCAAGCCCAGAAAGGGCAGCACAGAGGCAGGAAGAAGCCATCCAGGCTTACGCAGTGTTGAAATTTGCAACAAGAAACAGTGAAATTGGCATCCAGAAACAACACACACACTGGTGTGGGATCACAAGTCACACAGTGATGGGTCCTAGCGATACATTAGTGTGCAACCAATTTATTAAATAAATTGGAAAATTAATTGTAATCTTATCTCATAACAACTTGTAATGGTTAATTAAGTGTGATAGACTTAGTTAGCTCAAGAATTTCGAGTGATTCTATTATTTAAGGATAGGCATGTGGAGTGATTCTATTATTTACAAGGTCCAGTTGCAGTTGTAGCACTAGTG
The DNA here is from genome assembly GCA_034641835.2 of Pinus albicaulis. Lineage (NCBI taxonomy): Eukaryota > Viridiplantae > Streptophyta > Pinopsida > Pinales > Pinaceae > Pinus > Pinus albicaulis. Next base: position 1,661,057,113 of record CM076584.1, read on the forward strand.
TAGTGTGGGTGGGATTAGTTAACTCACATTAATTGAGTTAAAATCAGTTTAACTAGTTCTAACTCATTGATGAGCTAGTAGAAGATCAAGTGAATTAAAATAGATTTAATTCACCAGTAGTGATCTACCAAGTAACTGATGATTCACTATTTATAGTTGCATGCATGCTAATTCTGGTGGATACCCAGTTGAGACAAAGGTTCAAGGCTAGTAAACTATCAGTTGTATTTTAGGCAAACTGCCTAGTTGATATGAGAGGATTGATAGCTATCTTATGAAGCTGGGATTTACAAGGAGCGAAGTTGACCCAAACATATACTTCAAAGTTGAAAAGGACAGGCCTCTCATTTTGGTACTTTATGTGGATGATCTCTTTCTAATAGGTGTTGACCCTCTCATTTATCAATGCCAGAGGGAGTTGGCTTCCGAAATCCGAATTCAAGATGAAAGACCTAGGTTTGATGCACTACTTCCTAGGTTTGGAGGTCTGGCAAAAGCCAGGTGAGATTTTCCTTTCTCGAGGAAAATACATTGTGAAGTTGCTCGAGAGATGTGCGATGGTGGAATGCAAGTCTGTGTCTACTCCGATGGAACTCAACTTCAAGAAGATATGTGGAAGTGTTGTTGGCCCCAATTGCCAAATCCTTCCAAGTATCGAAAACTTGTGGGGGGCCTGATGTTCTTGGTAAACTCTCGTCCAGACATATGCTTCGCTGTGAATACAATGAGTCAATTTATGATCGAGCCTCGTCACATAGACTGGATTGTTGCCAAGAATCTCTTGAGATATCTCCGGAGCACAATCAACCATGGTTTGAGGTACATTGTCGAGAAATTGAGGCTACATAGATATATTGATGCTGACTGGGCTGGCAGTATGGTGGATCGTAAGAACACAACTGGATGTTGCTTCTCATTGTGGTCTACTTCAATATCTTGGATGAGCAGGAAGCAGATGTTAGAATCACAATTGCCGTTAGACCAAAACCTGCAGGCATTAGTCTCCGCTACAATCGCAGAGTTAGGATCCACGAGAGGCAGTTAGTCCATGTCGCGAAACACACGGGGAGCATTGAACCCAATGTCCAACAATCTCCCCCCCAACGCGAACCAGGTGAGATTTGAACTCGAGACCTGTCACTCTGATACCACTTATTGGAATCACGATTTCCATTAGACCAAAACCCGCAGGCATTAGTCTCCGCTACAATCGCAGAGTTAGGATCCACGAGAGGCGGTTAGTCCATGTCGCGAAACACACAGAGAGCGTTGAACCCAATGTCCAACAGTAGAAATCGGTTTCTTTAAGCAGCGCCGAGGCCAAATACATTACTTGCTAGTATGGCCTGTTGTGAAGCTGTTTGGTTGAGGAATCTCTTTAGTGAGCTATTTGAGCATGTGTTGGATACCATTGTGATCTACTGCAACAACCAAAGTGGGATTGCCTTTCAGAGAATCGTGTGTTCCGTGATCACTCCAAGCATATTGATATCAAGTACCACTTTATCCGGGATATGGTACAACAGGGAGCAATAAGGCTCCATAAAATCAAGATTAATGAGCGGGTCGCAGACATTCTCGTGAAGCCCTTAGGGAAGGTCAAATTCTTAGTCTTCCGTGAGATACTTGGAGTCATGGAAAGACCCCCCTATGAGGGTCTCGCATGAATTGGACACTGAGCTCTAGGAGCGACCATAGGGTGAGTGGTTCACCTTCCCCTAGTGGTGCACTATGTCGAGGGTGAGCGGTTCACCTTCCCCTGCGATAACCCATGATGGTTGACATGTGTGTAGGGTGAGTGGTTCACCTTCCCCTACAATTGCGGACACATGTATGTAGGGTGAGTAGTTCACCTTCCCCTACAATTGACATATGCATAAGATGAGTGGTTCACCTTCTCCTATGGCATATGAGCAAGATGAGTGGTTCACCTTCTTCTACTGATGCCCCAACATACATCCTACCCATGTAGTTCGGGACTCATGGGAAGTACCTCCCATCTAGCCAATGAGTTGGGAAACGTGGATAGGGACCATAGCACTACCAATGGATGCATCGTGTACTGTCGTACTCCTTATGTCTAGGATGCAAGGTGTTCAACAACTTGATCTGGGATCAACTGAGGTTCAACCTCTGGACTGACTTTTGTCAATGGAGAGTGGCAAGGTCTTGTGACTCACTCTCGATCAATTCTTCTTCATTATTACATCATGGTTCAGTAGAGCAGAGCAGAGATGATAAAGACAATACATGACGACAAATGGCTTGGCAGGTGGAATTCTCCCTAGTTGAGAGGGAGTGTTAGAATTGGCAACTAGGGCCAAATTCCACCTTGGTACAACTCATTTGATGGAGATGATGATAGCATTAAATTCCTCTTTTCGAGAGGACCAAAACTGATCTAAATATCATCACATTCGGACAAGCATAAGTGTGATTTTGAATTTATGCCCACACAACTGCAAATTATTCAGGTCGGCCTAAGCTAAATGTAGGCTCAAGAAGCCCAATGGACATGTCTCTTCACCCACACCAAATTGTATAAATACAAGTGACTTCACACCTCATTTGGCATGTTTTGAAAATCGCGATTAAATTGCGATTTTTTCGAGAGGCCGATTTAATCGGCGATTTTTTGGATTTGAAAAAATCACCAAAAAATCGCAATCCGATTGGAATTAATCACCGGCCCTCAAAACAGCGACTTTTTAAGTGCGATTTTGATTTTTTTTGGTCTCATTTCTGCGGTGAGAGGTTTGTTAAGAAGAGCTAAGAACTGAAGGAGAGCCAAGGAGGAGGATAAGTGATCTACAAGAGCAAGAGTGAATAAAAGTGAAGGATTTTAGCAAGCCAAGCCAACAAAATTCGAATTTGGACCAAGTTTCTTCGGTAAAACGTTTTTTCCAGGTATGGGCATCAAATTTGACCCTTTTTTTTTGTTTTTTTCTTGTTCTTCCATGGGTTTCTATCACCCATGTATTTTTCATCATTTTTTATTGCATTTGGTTGTGTTTTTTTTTTTTTTTGGTTTTATCGAGAGGAGAGAGTTTATTCTGGTCAAAAATGCAAAAAATTGGTTGTTAAATTTATTTTTTATATTTCTTCTTGTGCTCCTAGTTTCTTTCCATTATTTTTGCTTGAGTTTCAACATGTATTTTTTCCCATTATTTTTGCATTGAGTTGAGGGTTTTTTTTTGTGAGAAAATCAAAATGTTGTATGTAAAATTGTAATTTTTTTAATTTTATTTTTTAACCTGAAATTTTTCTTGTGTCCTAGGTTCAAATTTCAAAGTTCAAAGTTCAAAGTTCATCTTACAGTAAAACTCAAGAGTCAAGAGTTCAACAAATTTACAAACATGCCAAGGAAATTGGATCCTTTATGAGAATTTGGTGAACCTGATCAGGGGTTTGACCGATCAAACTTGAGTTGCAAGTTATGTGGTCAACACATGACAGGGGGGGTATACAGATTGAAATACCACCTGGCACAAATTCCTGAACATGAAGTAGACCCTTGCACAAATACCAATCCAGAAATAATCAAAAGAGCCAGCAAGTCATTGGAAGAAATAGAAACAACTAAACTCAGCAAGACAGCTCTGAAGAGTCAAATATCAGGGTTTAGAGTTGACCGTGAGAGTGGTAGTGGTTCTTCAACATCAGCATCCTCTACAGCCAACCCCGTAGGTGCCTCCTCATATTTTGTTCCTAGAACCACTCGCGGTGCACAGACATCTATCTCCTCACTTATTAAAAAAAAGGAAAAGGAAGAAGCTGACAGGTTATTGGGCAAACTGTTTCTTTGGAGTGATATTACTTTCACTATTGCCAGGAACAATCCATTTTATCAAGCTACGATTGATGCTATCGCTGTTGTTGGTCCAGGATACAAAGCCCCTTCATATGATGACTTTAGAGGGCGCATTCTTCAAAATGAGAAAGTTGACTGCACCAAGAGATTGGAGGAGTTAAGGGCATCATGGGAAGTCATAGGATGCACTGTGATGTCAGATGGTTGGACTGATCAAAAGGGTAGGACCCTTATTAACTTCTTGGTCAGTTGTCCCAAGGGGACAATGTTTATGAAATTTGTTGATGCATTTGCACATGTCAAAGATGCACGATTATTATGTGATTTATTGGATGTGTTCATCCTGGAGGTGGGTCCCAAAAATGTTGTCCAAATCATAATAGACAATGTTGCAAACTATGTTGTTGCTAGCAAGATGCTTATGGAGAGGCATCCGAGCATATTTTGGACACCTTGTGCTGCACATTGCCTTGATTTGATGTTGGAGGACATAGGAAAGATTGATTTTGTCAAAGATATTGTAGAGTCATCAAAGAGCATTACAAAATTTATATATAATCATGTATCTGTGCTTCATTTGATGAGAACATTCACCAACAAGAAGGAGTTGGTGCACCCTGCTATTACACGATTTGCCACTAGTTTCATATCTCTTCAATCCCTCTTGAATTCTATGTGGGATTTGAAGAGAATGTTTCTTTCAGAGGAGTGGCGTGCTTTGACTGTCAGCTGCAAACCAGAGGGAGAGGCCATTTGCAGGTTGGTTTCATATCAGGAAAACTTCTGGGCGGGAGTGCAAGAGGTGTGCAACGTTACTAACCCTTTGGTAAAGGTTCTTAGATTGGTTGATGGAGAGAAGCCCGCAATGGACTACTTGTATGAGGCCATGGATAGGGCCAAAGAAGCCATTCACAGCTACTATGTTGATAAGGGTGATGAGAGGTTTCAGAAACTTCTTTTATGGGAAGTGATTGATGACCGATGGAACAACACACTCCATCGTCCCATTCATGCTGCAGGGGTCTTCCTGAACCCAGAATTTGCTTACTCATGTAGTTTCCTATTTGATGCTGAGGTCATGGATGGCTTTTTCAGTTGTGTTAAGAAGATGGTGCCGTCTCCATCAGAACGTGCAGAGATATCCAAAGAAATGGAGGTATACAGAATGGCAAGTGGCACCTTGAGCTTTGACATGGCTGTCCAGGATAGGACTACTAAAATGCCAGGTAAGATTTTCATTATTTTAAAATTTTTCTTATGTTTGTAACTTTATAAGTTTATCTTATTTGTTGTAACTTGTAACTTGTAGATGCATGGTGGAGGAGTTATGGTGGCAGATTACCAAAACTCCAAAATCTTGCCATTAGAATACTGAGCCAAACATGTAGCTCTTTAGGATGTGAGCACAACTAGAGTGTATTTGAAAAAATACACACCAAAAGGCGCAACAGGTTAAAAACTTAAAATATTCCAACTGATTTTTTGAATTCATTAAATAATTTTTTTTATAATTATTAATTTATTGTTTATAATATATATTTTTAATTTATTAATTTATGACCCTTGTACAGGTTGGAGTCCCAGCGCCTCAATGACATGGTTTACGTGTACTACAATCTTAGATTGTGGGTGAGACAACTTGAGAGGACACCTGATATGGAGGCCATCTCTTTAGATGCGATTGACACCACTGCTGAATGGAGGGTTGAGGCTGAGAGGCCTGTCATGGAGTCAGCCCCTGATTGGATAGAGCAAGAGGTAGTGGAGGGGGAGGAGGAGGAGGAGGAGCACCAGCAGCAGCAGGAGGTGACACCACCTACCCCTGCTATTGTTAGAGGACGTGGTCTGCCTCCTTTAGCTCTTGGTGCTTCAGGTTCCCGTTCCGGTGCTTCAGGTTCTACTTCTAGAGCACAACAGAGTCCATTGCCAGCCCCACCAGCTTCTTCATCTAGAGGGAAAGTTGTTACATTTTCTCGCAAGAGGGGCAGAGGAAATCAGTAGTATAGGACCATAGGTTATATGGTACATTGACATTCCTTTGTACATTGACATTATTATATTTTTTGTTGATATTTTGAGGCTGAGTTGACTCTTGAGACTCAGGACTTAGTATTCAGGACATGATTCAGTTTTATGTGTGATGTAGCACTAGACATGATATTACACATCTTATATATTAGTTTTTTTTCATATTTATGTGTCAATGCATTTATTTTATGTTGTGGATGCTTTAGACATTAAAAAATTTGAAAAAAAATGAATATTTTTGTATGTGCTGATTTTTTCCCAATTTTTACCAATTTTTTCCCGATTTTTACGATTCTTTTCGATTTTTTCCCCTCGCCGATTTAATCCCAATCGCGATTTTCAAAACATTGCTCATACATTCTTCTCTCTCTTCATCAGATTGGTTCGTACAACTATTGGGCAGCCTCTCTCTCTCACACGTGTGGCAAGAAGAACGAGTTTTTTAAGGACAAAATTGCAGAACCGAAATTGCAGAATTTCAGACAGTTTGACTAGCGTTGACCAAGGTGATTTTGACCAGTTTCGACTGCATTTTTTGGGGCAGAATTTTGATTTCCTTAGGCCGCATTGATTGGCACATAAATCAAGGTTTTATGGGTTGTTTGACCTATGTTGACTGCATGCATGTTTGACTGCAGGTTTACAAAGTTTGATAGCATCTTTTGTGACTGTTTTGGGTTGACTTTGACTGTTGTTGTAGGGCGAGTTTGTCTGCCTTTGACTGAGCTTCAAAGGAGGTGTTTGACTGTTGTTTTGACAAATGTTGACCTTCTAGTTAGGGCTGAAGTTTGACTGCAGTTGAATGCAAAATTGACAAGGTTAATTTGACTATGATTTGGGCAAGTCAATTTGATCTTTGTACTCTTTCTCTTTGCTGAACTTTTCAATAATAAGAAGAAGATTTGATCAAAGGGGTTTCCCCACATTGGTTTTTTTCCCTGACATCCGCCAAATCCGATGTTTTTTTGTCTTGGCTTATCTTCTGCATAATGTGATTAATGGTTAATGTGATTGCTACTAGAAATAATTGGATATTGTTATTGGGCTGCTAAAGGAACATCAAAGTAAATTGTGCTAAGCATAGAACATACCATTGTTATCTAAAATTAACACCTCAAGGCCTAAGAGTTTGACCTCTAAACCCTATTCTTTTCATTGTTTGCTACAACAGTCTAATATCTTCTTAACAGAGGTAAGAAACATATGTAAGTGTCATAAAATAGATTGGTAAGTTATCTCATATATTGATAAGTCAATTGAGCATATTTGGTGTTCATGGTTTGGGCAATTTTCATCTATTTTTAATGCATGTCATCTCTGTTTGAAAGGCATATTGAGGTCTGAAATTATAGCAGTGGCACAAGCATCTTTTCATGGTTTGCATCCTCATTTAAGTGCTCTCAAGAAATTGAATAATTTGGGACTGTTTGATATTTGGCATAAGAATAACTCATAAGTTACATACTGTTGTCATAAATTAGCTTACTATTGTTCTAATTGTTCATTGAATGTTGCTTGATAACATTGGAACATATGAAGTTTTCTTGTTCATGTTATATTGGTATTGATTGCACCTTGTGAAAAGAATAGCTAGCTTTTGTTAGTTTTTGTAGCATTGGATGTGTTCTACCCACGAAATTTGGTGGAGAGGCTAGAATACATGAGATCTCCAAAACCCAGAAATAGTTTTTGGAAATTCCACCTAGAAGTGTCTCAATTAGATTATTAGCCAATTTTTAAATATTTCCTAAGTCTAAACTTAGGGAATATGGTTAATTAATCAGTATTAATTGAGATAAGGTGAGAATAGTCTAGAAACTCACACAGATCGACTTCAAGATGATCCTAAACCTTGATTAAGATTTAATCTAGGTCGTTGGAGTCCCAACGGAAGATTATAAGAAGAGGTCAATGGGCACTTGGAGAAGACGCACCAGAAGTTCAATTTCCTTGGTAGATCGATTTCCAAAGAGCAACAACATTTGCCGAAAAGCCAAAAATTGAAGCAAAGACAATGATCTGGAGGACGTTTTCTAGATCCGGAGAGGCAGCAACAAGAGGTTCGAGTTATTCCCAGTGAGGCAACACAAAGGACTGCGCAGTTGCTTCAGAAAGGCAATTCGATTTGTTGGAGAGAAATTCGTTCTTAGTTCCAGAGGCCATGCAGAGGGCCTAGAGTGTCGGAGAGGCGATTTCCTCAACAGAGACAAGCAAAATGACTTCATCATAGGCAGGTTGGAGGCTTGACGTCATAGGGTCTGCGCAGAGCAACGCAAACACTGACGTAGAGGGTCTAGGAGGTCGAGTTTTCTAAAGGAAGTTGTGTCGGGATTGCTTGTGGAAGAAGGGTAATTCCCTTAACGTAATTTTTACCACATTTTCTTGTGTTTGGATTGCCAGTTGGGTATCCATAGATTGTACTCAGATTTCACTGTTGCATAATAATAAAACCCTCATATGTTGCACAAGTTTCCCAAGTTGGATTTTTCCGGGGATAATTGTCCAAAAATAACGATGTCAATTCTATTGTGGGTGTGCTAGTATTTTCTCAGTTTCCAACGCTATTATTTCCGCAGTATTTTATTTGTGAAGGTTGCAATGTGATTCATTTCATATTTGTCGTAGTAGATAAATTGTTAAATATTTAACTATTAGAAAAATAAATTCCAGTTGCTGCAATAGGATTTCAGTTTCGAAATTGTCACATGGTATCAGAGCATAAGTGATCAATCATAAAGCTCAGAAGCGGAGGAAAGAATTTCGTTGCTCAGTGGGAGCAGTAGGTCGAAACTCCAGAGGCAGCACAGATCCTTGACAAGTAAGCTGAGTTGTTGAGGCAGCAGTTCGACTTTCAGTTGCAGGTTGGCAGAAAAATCAAGTTGCCTGGTTTGGTGATTCCAACAGTCAGAGGGAGCAGTTGCAGCTCAGATTTTTTGTTGAGCAGATTTCTAGTTCGATGCAGAAGGGTTTTGCAACAATTTGCAGAAGTAGAATCCGCGTTGGGTGGAAGAGAAAAGCACACACGCCAAGGGAAAATTCCTCTCAGGGAACTTTGAGTCTCAAAAATTCGATTTTTCTAGGCAGATTGGTAGTAGCAACTAGATTCGTGCATTCCAGAAGTGAGTGCAAGTAGCAGAGCAGCAGTCAAGCAGAGGCGAAGAGGGATTTTTTGACTTGATCAGGGATGGCCACAGATGGGCTTAGAAATCAAGATAGGTTGGAGGGAGCCTCCAACTATGTCATCCGGAAGGCTAGGATGGCCTTCCTTCTAGATGAATATGGCCCGAAAGCCTACATAGATAATCTGGTGGAAATTCCCCAAGATGAAAATCAACTCAAGGAGTACAGGAAGGAGATGGCGAAGGCGGAGAGGTTGATCCTGGATGGATTCCAGGACCATATAGTCTCACAAGTGATAGACAAAGGTACAGCCAAAGAGATGTGGGAAGCTATTTCCACACTATATCAGAGTTCTTCCGAGCAGCGGAAGATGTTTCTGGAAGAGAAGCTCAAATGCATCAAGATGCAGAAGGGAGAAGGCATAGATTCCTTCCTCACCGAGATTCAGGAGATCTAAGACCAGCTTGGAGTTGTTGGGGCAGTGCCTCAACCTTCAAAGCTTGTACGATTAGCACTAAACAATGTCTCGGAGAATTGGCAAGTCTTCGTCCAAAGTATAATGGGCAAAGACATGCTACCTAGATGGGACAAGGTGTGGGCCAATCTACAGTAGGAGGAGATGAGGCAAGCTCTGCTAAAGAGCTCCATCAATGGCAGCAGTAGCAGCGGATCAAAGGGTGTGAAGGAAGAGGAGAATGTGGCCCTTGCATCGAAGGGTCCCAATCAAGGGTGTTGTAGACAATTTTGTCACTCCTAGAGACAGCCTAGAGTTGCCATAGACCAGTGCCTAGGACATCTTATCATAGCAAGGGAGCATGAAATATAGCTTGGGTGTCAATCCAAATGCTCTCCTGCTATCTCTTGTTAAACAAGGAAATTAGTTTAAATGGAACCAAACTCTCTCAGAAGTTGATACAAAGATAAGAATAATGTAGGAACAACATGCAAAACTCCAATACAAAAGCATCAGACAGTTAAGAGACAACTTACTGCAAAGAGGGCCAGTTCAAATAGTATGCCACAGAAATCAAATATCAGAAAGTGGATGCAGTGAGGAAAACATGAAGGAGATACTAGTTAACATGAGGCCGATACCCAGATACACAACAGAACCACATATGGGCTTATCCAACTAAGAATCCATACATGACAATGGCGTTTTAAAAGCACCCTCCTCAAGTAACTAATATAGCAGAAAATATGAATGACATGAACATGGAACATTATATCATGACTAGGCCTATTTAAAGCGCTTGACTAATCCAAGTATGGGCACCAACTAGGATGAATCCTTACTTAAGATCAGTGAGCCACTCGTATTCTAGAACATGATACAAGAAGATAAATGCAATGAAATGAGATATTATATTAACACATAAGAAAAGATTGCATACTGTGGGATACCAAAGACCAGAATCCTCATTACAGTTATAACTCCTCCTCACTGAGACCCTACGGGCTCTGAGCCTTCATACAGAAACTTTACAAGATGTATACAAAGCCTTTCACTGCACAGTTTGCTGATAGAAATCTGGAACCTCTACAATGTCTTATTTCTGGGTATTTATAGAAAGAACAGTAAAGTCTAGAAAAACAAGGTCGGTCATGTACATTTAATTTTGCCTAATTTGAATGAAATGGCGGAAAATATGCGCGCCCATACTACTTAATTAAAGTGGTGTGCAGTATGTACTATGAGGTCGGCTCTCTGAATTAAATGCTGTAGATTCAAATTCCTCCAGGGATAAGGTATGAAGAATAAAATATGAGACATTCTGTACTCTTCTGGGATGAAAATCTGTTGAAGTAGAACCTGGAGGATATGATTTTATGCACCTGTACCCTTTGCCTTCTGGACGCTGGATTTCCTTGATCTTCAATTGATATTCTTTGTTGTGAAATTAATGTCTTCAGCTACCAGAATCTGCCTTTTGAAATGCTCTGAGGTGCATGACAGATTTACGTCTTGTTTCATTAATGAAGGTCATGCCACAACAACTACCCTGGGTTTATCTTCTTAAATTTTCCCTCTGGAAGCTGACCTTCTAGTATATCTTTGATTTTTATAATGAAGGCTGAGGTTAATGGTGATTCCCCGTCGCTGTATCCTGCAAAAACCCACAAACATGTTAAAGGAAACCTGGTACAGGGACAATGACGTGACGGGATCCATGGACGTGGTGGTGAAGACTCGTAGGCATGGCGAAACAATGGGGGATGGTGAAAAACACAGAGGAATGGTGATGGACAAGCCGGGCGGAAGTTTATATCGTAAAACGTTTAAATTTGAACGAAAGGTGTAATGGTGAATGAAATATGACAAATGCGCGGGGGTGATAACGTGGAGGAGTACGGGATTAACAGCGTGGCAAGGGAATGATCTAGGCCGTGCATTCTTGAAACAAGATCAACGGTTACAAAAGCATCGGGGCGATGGAACGGTGGGCCATGGGCGTGATAGACACGGGTTAAAACACCTGCAGCTTTGGGGAATAACCACTGTTGGATTAAAGGCGCAGGATCAGACGGCGATGATTTATTCCGCTGCACATCCTTTGGCCGAAATTTAATGCGCGGGGAGAGCGAAAGCCTGAGATAAAGTGCGTGCATCTTCGGGGCACGATGGCCGTCGGATGGAGGTCTCGAAATCTGACGGTTGCCATTAATTCCGCTACTCGACTTTCGTCCGGGGAATATTGCGCGAAATGGGCGGTTTTAAAATCGTACCCCCGGGACACGCGTCATGCGATTTGTGGAATCGCTGGCACAATGGGAAATACCACTCGCCTTGGGTAGGCGGTGCGGAATTAACCAGCTGATTCGTGAGCGGTAACTCAGGCGTGGGGACCACTATGGCAAGTAAAGCTCCGCTCCGTTGATTTGTATTTTGATCCGACGGTCCAAGAATGCGCGCGATAGATATGTACTTTTCAGCGCCTTTGGATTTAACCTTTGGTTTTGAGCCCTGATCACATGGAACGGTAAAATATAGGGGCCACGGCTAAAGGGGCTGGACGTTTTACTTTTTTGGATGTATGCCCGTAGTGTTTTCTAATGTGTTTGAGGAGGCGGGAAAAGAAAAGGTAGATAGAAACGAATTTCTCAAGCTATGATAAGGAATTTAAAAGCTCTGTGGAAGTTTAAAACCAAAAATTGAAATGAGGGGCTAACATGTACAACAAAGGGCAGCGGGGAGCAAAGAAGAAGAAGAAGGGCCTATCTAAGTGAGTCGACAGAGAGGAAGGGCTTCCAAATCGGGATTTTGCCGAGCCAAAGAGAGCAGCGCAGAGCTGGTGGGAGTCGGGGATACGCTTTTTGCGTACAAATTTGTTTGTTGGGTGGAAAGTCGTCGAAAAAGAAGAAGTGAAATATTTCGCTGAAAGAATTTTTTCTTCTCGAGGAGTTCCTAGCCCGGGAACTCTATTTTCCGAGATCCGAGCAAGCAGATTCAAGTGGAAAATCTACAAGCTCCGCCCAGGGGAGTGTGTAAGCCTACCCAAGATCGTTGCGAGGGGCAAGAAGAGGAGCAGATTCGACATTCTTGACAGCCATGGCAGCTCACGGGCTTAGAGATCAGGACCGGTTGGAGGGACCTCCAACTATGTAATCTGGAAGGCAAGGATGCAATGCCTTCTAGATGAATAAGATCTCAAGCTCTACGTGACAAGTATGGTAGTTGTCCTTGAAAATACAGATTCGTTGAAGAAGTACACATCCGACATGGCAAAGGCTAAAAGGTTGCTCCTTGATGGAGTCAAAGATCATATCGTGTCCCATATAGCTAGCAAGGACACTGCTAGGGAGATGTGGGAAGCCTTGGCAACGTTGTATGAAGGTTCTTCCAAGCAGCAGAAGATGTACTTAGAGCAGCAACTGAGGATGGCACAGATGCAGAGAGGGGAGCGCATTATTCCATTCCTGACTAGACTTCAAGAAATCCATGACCAACTTGCCGCCATGGGGTCTACCCCTTCTCCTACAGCGATGGTGAGACTGGCTCTTAACGCAGTCACTAAGGATTGGCAAGTGTTTGTCTAGAATATCCTGGGCAGAGCAACCTTGCCAAGTTGGGAAGAGATGTGGGTTGCTCTTCAACAAGAAGAGCTTAGAAGAGACTTGGTCAAGTGCAAACTTGATGGCAGCAGTGGCAGTGGATCGAAGGTGAAGCAAGAGGAGGAAGAAAATGCAGCCCCTGCATCCAAAGGGCAGCGGGAGCAGCGAAAACGTAAGAAAGGCGTCTCGAAGATTAAGTGCTTCAGGTGTGGTGAACTTGGTCACTACGCTACCCAATGTCCTTTGAAGAAAAAGGACAAGGATGAGAAGCACGATCTGAAGGCTGCAACCACGAAGATCGATGAAGATGAGTCCGCCATGAGTGCCCACACATCTCCAAAGGGAGATGGGGCAACATTGAGTTGTAAGTTCACAAGAAATTCAGTTGGGCAGGATCCTTGAGGAGTCCACCTCTTGGATCATGACCTTGCTATGGGTGCCCAAGATCAGCAGTAGCAGGTTGGAGGAGTTTTCAATTGGTGCAGAGGAGTGCAGAAACGACAGATGCAGTGGTTAGCAGCGCAGAGGGACGCAGTGTAGAGCAGCAGCAGCGCAGTGCTTCAAAGGGACAGCATGGGACTAGCAGCAGTCGGTGTTTCAGCATCGAGATGCATCCTGAACACTTGTTCAGAATTTTGGACGTTTTTCAGTTGCTTCTCTCAGCAGTTGAGTTGCAGTTCAGAGTTAACAATGGCAGTGCTAGCAGCAGATACAACATTTGAGAGATAGTTGCAGTACAGATGCAGTGTTCATCGTGGCAGGGTCAGCAGCAGCACAGTTGTTGGTGGACAGCATGTTAGACATCAGCAATGCAAAGGGAGATGCTTCAGAGTCAGAGCAATGTGCAACAGGGCATATTTGCTAGAGCACATTCCTCGCTAAGAGGGAATGTTGATTTTGAGTAGCATTGGATGTGCTCTAAGTCTCAAACTTTGTGGAGAGGCTTAGACACATGCATTATAGATAACCCAAAAATTGTTTTGGGAAATTTCACCCAGAAACAGTTTTATTTGAAAAATTAATTATTTAATGAGGATGCTAAGTCTAACTTAGGAAATTCAAATAATTAATGGGTATTTATTTAAACTATGGGTGAAACTTCTAGAAAAAGCAAATCAATTCTAAATGTAATCTTAGTCGTTGATTGGAGATCTAATCTCAGTCGTTGAAGTCTCAACAAGTAGACTATAAAGGAAGGCTTGAGGGTCATTTGTAAAACATATCGAGAGGATCTAGTGATCAAATTTTCTGACAGAGCAATGCTCAAAGGAAAACTTCGATCTAAGTGATTCTCCAGCGCAGTTGAGGGCAGAGACAGTTTTGGCAGGAGGATCTTCTATGGGGCCAAGGATCATCAGCAGAGAGGCAGAGAAAGACACAAAGGGAGCAGCGCAATGCCCAAAGAGAGTGACGCAGCACCCAAAGAGGGTGACGCAGGGCCACGCAGGCCCCATGCAAAGGCAGCACAGCATTTTCGAGTTTCAGTCTGATTTCAGCTGGGAAAACAAGATTCTGAGTCGGGAGGGCTGGATCGAGTTTCCTGAGAATTGAAAGATCACACAGAAGGGGTGACCCAGTCCATCAGAAGTCCCCACGCAGGCCTACGCAGCTGCTGCACAGAGGAAACGCAGAGGGTGTTGGGGTTTCGTAATTTTAGCTACCGGATCAACCGAGACTTACAGAGTGAGGTAATCTCACTATATTTTTCTCTGCCAGTATTCTTTGTAACTAATTTGTCCGGAGAGACAATCAGAGATGTATTTAGATATAACTCCTGCCTAATAATAAAACCCTCAGATCTGTTGCATTGGTTTCCCCGCATTGGGTTTTTTCGGGGATATTTGTCCAAAAATAACAATGTCCTGTGTGTGTTATTTCTTTTGCTCAGTTTCCTGTATTCACATCTAAATTAAGTGAAGGTTGCTTCAACAATTGCTTCAATGTTTTCAGAAGTAATCTGCTAAATAACTTGTTAAATGTAATTTACAAGTACGAAAAGTAATTCAGTTTGTTGCAGTAGGATTCCAGATCTAGGACTTAGAATTTTCACAAACACTTGTCTAATGCTACCATAAACTAACACACCTTCTTAGCAAGGAAGGTATTCTCCACTACACCCATTTGTTCTTTGAAATAGATGAACTTAGCTCTCCATAGAGCTTTCGTGAGTATATATGCAAACTGTTGCTCTATGGGAACATGTTGTAGTTGGACTACTCCACGTTGTCGATGTCTAACTTTTTTTGTACCTCCTTTCTTCACATATCAACTGATTTGACTCCCTATCACTGGAAATCACTATGAAGAAGTCAACCTCGCAGTACTGTTTATCAACCACTGTGCATACTCTTATCCAAGTGCTATCAATTGTAGTTGAACCAATCCTGATCTATTGTGTCACTATCAATTGTAGTTGAACCGATCTTGATCTACTGTGTGACTATCAACCTGTTGCTTTACACAACTGTCCCTTGAGTCTATGACTGCAACTAGCTCTGCATTATCTACTGAATGCCTGGATGGGCCTCTCAAGCATTTGACTACAACTAGCTCTACATTGTCCCTCAAGATCTGACTACGCCTTGCTGACACATTGATCCTGTCGTTACTCTGTACTGTGGGCCCTCGTAGGAAAGGTAATTATCCATTTGAACAATAACTGAATTTGATCTAGACTTCCTGCTGCTCACCCATGGACCTTGCCCATCCTAGTCTCTAAAGCATCATGCTCCTCCTCCATCTGGAGGATTCACTACTATCAATGTGAATTCCTCCAATCTAGAGGTCAACTCATTTATCTTTGCCGAAGTTATTGTCTGTTGCTACCCCTTCTTGTCCTTCTTTCTCTTGGAACATTGGGTGACGTAGTGACCAAATTCACCACATCCAAAGCACTTGACCTTCGACGGGTCCTTCTTCTTCTCTCCTCCTTTTGAGTTCTATCCCTGACTAGGACCCTTCTTCACCTTCACTTTACCTCCAAGGGCTATGTTCTCCCCTTCCTTTTCCACCTTCGGTCCCTTGCTACTACTGCTGATAGTATCCTTTGCGAGGTTGATCCTCAACTCCTCCTCAGTGAAATCATTCCATGGGCGCTCCCATCTTGGAAGTGTGTCTCGCCCATAAATGACTTGGAAGAATGTACGCCACTCCTTGGAGAACCCATTGAGAGTCTTTCACACCAGCTCATTGTATGTTTGTTTCTCTCCTGCAGTTGTCTTTGATTTCTTGAATCCTGATGAGGTAGGAAGTAACATCCTCGCCCTTCTGCATTTTAACTGTCCTCAGCTTCTCCTTGAGAATCATTTTCTGATTCTTAAATAGATCTTGGTACATCTTCACAACAGCATCCCATATATCCTTTGTTGTATTCTTATCTACAATGTGCAAGACAATGTGATCCAGAACCCCATCTAGGACCATCCTCTTGGTCTTGGCCATCTCTTTCTTGAAGGTTGCTAGCTATTGTGGATCTGCTAGTTCTGTCATGACATTTGCCACAAACTCCTTCAAGCCATGCTAATCTAGTAGGAATTTCATTATGCCTTTCCAAGGGCCAAAATTAGATGCTCCATCAAGTCTGTCCTGATCTTTGAGTCTTGTTATGGCCATTTCTGTGAAACTCAAATAAACAAGAAATCTCTTTCTCCTTCCTGCTCGACCTTCCTCTGCTACTCGCACTCCCTCTGGAATGTGCAGATGTTCTCTCACATACCTTCGGAAATCCTTCTCCAGCACTCGCACTACCTACTACTCCTCTACTGGGCAACTCGCTCTACCTTCTGGAAGTCCTCCAAAATTCGGCACACGCATTGTTGCTCCTGAAGCACAAACTGGTTGAACTGGAAAGTCTGTTATGTCCTTCTACTATTGGAAATCACAGATCTCCTATAACTGGAAAACTGGAAAACCTCTGAGAATATTTGGAAATTCCCTCTCTGTGTGTTTTTCTCTTCCTGCCCTGCATAGATCTGCAACCGCAAACCCTTGTTACAATTCTCTACACTCATATCTACTCTGTGAATCAACTGATCTGCTCACTGGAACTCTCTATCTGATAATACCACTTTTTGTTGTTGCTTTTCTGAGGCAAATCAAACTTTTCCTTCTCCCTTAACTGGAAATCAATTTTACTGCCCCAGCAATTCGCAATGCCTAGCTAACCTAAGCAAATATAAAATTTTGTGCTTCAAATCTCCCTCTGAAACTGCAATTTCTCTTCCTTTCGCCTAGAGCCTCTGATCCAATCTTCTCTACTCTGATACCATGTGAAATTTCCACGAATGCACTAACTAGAGTTTATTCTTCTAATTGTTAGCAGTTTATTTGTTTACGGTAAATAACGAATAAATCATCGATGCATTCTTCACAAGCAGAAGTAATAAACAAGGAACTGAGAAATAGACGCACACACGATTAAAACGATACCATTATTTTGGAATAATAGACCCTGAAAAAACCCCAAAGGAAAAACCAATGTTGAGGGTTTATTTTATTATGCAGCAATTTGGAAATTATTACAGCTGGATGCCCAATTGGCTATACTTCGAAAATATACTGGAAAAATATATGGAGCTAAAATGTCTCCTCCTGCAATCAACTCGACCTCCCTTTCCCTGCTCACACTTTCTGCACTACCCTCCTGAAATGCGCACTTCTAACATTGGGAAATTCATACATCCTGGAATCTTACTCTAAATGAGTCGTCCTATCTCCCTCTGCCGCTGGAATGAAATCGCTCTACCTTCTGGACACTCTTCCGACCTCCGACAAATGATTTGATCCCCTTATGGCAAATCGCACTGGAGTTTCTGGCTATTCGCACTAGCTATTGCAGCCCTTTTTGTAGATAATTTGGCCTCCTATCTCTACAACACCAAAGAATCACTGGAAAACCCTCTGGAATCCTGCTCCCAACTTTTTTGCTACTCCCTCTCTCTGATGCTCTTCCTCTGGCTCAAACTGCGCCCTCGCTGAAGTTGTGAACTGGGTAGCTCGATCAGCCACAAAGATCATTCTGATGACACTAATGCTATCTCCAATCCCTTCGACCTGCTCTTATAATCTCACATTGAGTCTTCAACGGCCACGATTTAATCTCCATCAACGGCCAAGATCAATTATACTTCATCAATAGAAGTCTCTAGAACAATCTTGAACATCTTTAATTAATTATCTTTAGTTAACCACTTTTCCTAAGTTAGACTTAGGGAGTACTTTAATTAAGGGAAATTAATTTAATTAGGTGTTTCCCAAGCTTATCTCGCGAAATCTTTTCCAGGTTTTTGAGATCTAGTGTTCCTTAGCCACTTAGCATCATCTGAGACTAGAACACCTGTCTAATGCTACTATAAACTTATAGTTAGAGAATATGGCAGCAAATTGGGTTAGTTGTGAGGCTATTTGGCTTCGCAAGTTGGTCACAGGTTCATTTGGTTAAAAGTTGGAACCCACAATGATACAATTTGATAATCGGAGTTGCATAAAAATCTCAGAGAATCTAGTGATCCATAACAAGTCGAAGCATATTCAGATCAGATATTACCTCATCAAAGACAGAGTCTAGAGAGGAGCAACAAAGCTTCAGTATATCTCCACAAGTGAGCAAGTTGCAGATATTCTGACCAAGCCTTTGGTGAAGGAGAAGTTTGTCTTTTACAGAATTATGCTAGGAGTGGTGCTAAACACCTTCCTCACTAAGAGGAAGTGTTGATGTTTGTATCAGCGAACAGGTATTTTTGCATTAGCTATGTGTCAAGCAAAGCATGTAAGAATCATTCAAATCCTACTTAGGAAACTTGCTCAATTTATTGATGTTGTTTTTATGACTTTCCTAAATCTAACTTACGAAGAACACATTTCTTAAGTTAATTAATTAATGTTGACCACTGAGCTACGAAAACTAAGGAACTCTACATTTATTTACATTTGTGAATTTGTTTTAATTTCAACCATCGATCTCAAGTGGTTTAGGATTTAATCTTAGCCGTCCATTACTTTGAAGATTGGAGTTAAGGATTTAGCTCAATGAGAAATTATAAAAGCAAGCCTAAGGAGAGGAGAAAGACACAATTTTAAGAGTGATTTTTTCAGTGAGTGTGTTACTCGAGGCCAAAAGAGGAGAGCTGACAAGAGATATTTCTGTAGCAAGGAAATCACCCCAATGCAGGTAGTACGGTAAATTTTGCAAGTTTGTGCCACTTGTGGAAGGAGGAGGTCGAATTGGAGGAGTCACGGCCTCATATGTGCTGCAGATCCAGCCGTACAGCGTGCACCAGTTAAGCTTCAACTCACACAAGGGGCCATGCAGGTTCATGGAGCAAGGTTGCTGGTTGGGGGTTTGATCCATGATTTTTCTGAGGGTCGTATAGGCCATACAGGTGCTCAGTTTATTTCAAAAAAAAATAGTAGCTTGTAATTTTCTCAATGGACCATTTACCCGGTTAGAAAGCCCTCATTGTTCTGATAAATAAAACTGAAAATCAATTGGAGGAGAATTTTCTAAGTGTGATTGATTTCTTATATTCTACTATCTAAATTTTCTAAGTTAAAAAATTCCAGTGTATTTTATATTCAGTAATTGCAGAAATATTTTCTAAGTTATAAAAATTACTAAGAATTAAAATTAGATCTGAAATTTGGAAACTAACATAACTTCTATCTTCATCCTACATTCCATTGCTAGGCACTAATCTACTAATCTCTTGGGTGATGCATCTTGTATGTAGGGAACCCTCCCATAGCCATTTAGTAGGAGTTGGGCTCAAAGAGTGGGGACTCATGCCAAGGTGACAGTGGACACTTGTCCTGTGTGTATCATCTTAGCTTCTTGTAAGGACCTTGACAAGACCACTGATTTAGGTGGTAACAAATCCATCAATCTAAAGATCCGATGGAGATAGAAGACCAAGATCCCCCCCACTCCATGGGACGGGAAGCACAGGATAGCGCTCAGACTTAACCCAGATAAATATTTTTTGTATAATATGTATTTCGGACAATTTTGTTAAACTATCCAAATACAGAGAAACTTGGAACTCTAGACTGGTAAGAATGTCAGAGCATGTAATAGATTCTTCAAAACCTTATATTTCTTTTTCACAGTCCTCAAAATGTTATTCTTGCATAGTGATATGTTTAGATGCACACCTTGGCACAGCCATTTTGATAATATAAATTCTGTTTTAGTGAAAAAAAATGTATGGGGAATAGTGAAAGGCGCTAAAGCAGAACCTACACAGCTAATAAATTAATTGAGCGGCGACACAAATATGATAAAGCAACGTCAATCATTGGCCTTGCAATTTCAGATTCTGAATTGCATCATGTTACTCTAGAGAAATCTTCCAAAAGAAGATTTAGGAGGAATTTCAAAAATTGTTTGGTGCAAACACAGTAAATGCAAAATTTTCTCTAAAATTACAACTACCTAGATTCAAAATGGTTGCTGAAGTCTGAAACTACTATGTCCAGCCATATAAATGATTTGAATTTGCTTATAAAATAGTTAGCTGAAGTTGATGCAAAAGTAGAAGAAAGAGGATGTAAAGGCCCTATTGTTAATGGTTTAGCTTCAACTCACAACAATGCTAGTTTTACATTAAGTCAATTGCCTTCATAGTCTTTAGATCATATAATATCATCTCTTTTGGCTGCAAATAAAAAAGACCAAATGAAAGAGATTCAGGTGGTGCTCTGCATTCAAACAATGCATTACTTACGGAAAACTGAAGGAACAGAAAAACAGAAACAAATAATTAAAAAAGATATCGAGCGTTATTAGTGCAGAAAAATGGGTCATGGAAACAAAATATAACCGACAGCAGAAAATTTCATAATTGATGAATCATCCAACACTGAATATGAAGTTAAGAAATGTGACAAATACAATCGAACAAAGGGGGACTATTTCTTTTGAGTGATCAAATCTTGAACACAATACAAAATCAAGGAAAGTTTAACTCGGTATGGATTGTTGTCCAAGTAATTTGGGAATTCGGGAATTCCAATATTCACGAGTTTGGTAATTAAGATAATTTGAGAGTTTGGGAATTCTACCTTAACAAGGGTGATGAGACAGCATGATGGAGTACCTGAAGGATTCCAAATCTGTAGAGAAGAGAAGCTGCTTTTAAAAAGTAAATAATAAATTATGTTGTTGTTGGCAATTAAGCATTATGAGTGTTTATTGTAAGTACAGCACTCCAATACACCTAATGTAATGAAATGTAATAAAGGCACGTTACATGAGTGGCCTCAACAGGCAATTATGATAGGTGTTAGTTTAATAGAAGTTACTCAGAAAAGGCAGTTAGGTTATGCAACAACCTACAAGCCCAATAAAAGAGGATTGATGTCAATGTATTGATGACTTCATCATTGATAAAATTTCTCATTTTCATATCTTTCATAATGTATAATCAATTTCATATCACAACCATGATGAATGAACAGATTGTTCATTGAAGTTGAAATAGATCTTGATCAAAGGCTCGTAATAAATCTCTTGATTTTTTCTAGACATACATTTCAGCCGTGTTTTTATTGCATTCAATGCATGGCTAATTTGATCTATGCTATGGTCAGACAAGTCATTTGTTTTGAAAACTAGGACTCCAGTATTCCTAGAGATCACACAGCATACTCATTTCTTGGTGTGTAAACCATGGACATTTGTAGCAGGACACAAGCTGTCAATAAGTATGTATGAGTTGAAACAAAATATTTGCAATGTCCTCCCTTGTCTCTACTGAAAATACTCATTTTGAAATATGCTTAACTGCTTTTTGTAGAAATTTCTGAATCTTTACACTTTATGCAGAAATTATTATTGTTAATCTGGTTATGCTTCTCCTACTTAGACAAGTTATTAACTGAATAAATTCAAGTTAAAATCGAAGCAAAACACATAACAGATCTCTACCAATCCAGATTTAGAACAAGTTCATGCACACATAGACAAAGTGACACAGTTATTTATGGACAAATAATCCCCGGAAAAACCCAATGCAAGAAAACCGGTCTCTGGTCGCTGGAGGGTCTTATTATTAAGAATTTTTCTGAATACACAAATCTGTGTTCCAAATCTGGAAATCCCGACAGAGAATATACTAGATCTACAGCTCACTGGCTGATCTAGGGCCAAAATAATGACTGATCCACACCCTCAAACGGGATTTACAAAACTCAGCCAAGATTAAGGCCTAGAAACCCCAGTGCTGCCCCTGAAAGCCTCGGCGTCAACCTCTTAAGCCCCTCAAATCCTCAGTGCTGCTCCAGAAGAGACTGCGTTACCCCAGACTGGGTGACGCAGACACTACGCTGCCCCTGAAGGGTCTCTGTGTAAACCCTGAGGGTTTCCTACTGAAAATCACGTTGTCCTTGGAGGGACTGCGATGTCCTTGTTGTTATTGTTGCTCTCCTCTTCTGCATTGTCCTTGAGCTGATCTCTGCCTCTTGTGTATTCTAGACTCTGGGATCAGATCACCCCTTGGCCTAAATTCCCCTCTTTGCAGCTGAAACACTTCTGAATATTCTTAGCAAACCCTGCCCTAGAATCTTAGCTTAGCTTCAGTGCTCTACCTCTGTGTGTCTTTACAAATGACCCCAAGTCTTTCTTTTATACTTTTCTCGTTGACAAATCAACGACCATGATCAAATCTTGAATCAATGGCTAAGATTAAAAAAAAGCTTGATCCGTGTGACTTAAGACAATTTCATCACATGTTTAATTAAATTCACTTTAATTATTTAAATTCACTAAGTTTTAACTTAGGGAATACATTAAAATAATTAATTAATTTAATATCTCCTAAACCAAATGAAATTTCCCAAATCCATTTATGGGTCTTGTAGATCAAGTGTACTCTAGTCCCTCCTCAAAATTTATGAGCTAGAGCACAACTGATGCTACCCCAAATACACAAAATCTCAACGTTTTTTATGGGCACATGTTACATTATAAATATCTATAACAACATGAGAACCAAAGTGGCAAAGACCCTCCAACACATTCAGCATGATCCAGAAAATCCCAGATGTCTGATGGAAGGCCACAATACAGAGCTGACCTGGCCGCCTGTGAGAAGAGAGAATGCCACCATGTCCACCACCACAAGAAAGAAGAATTCCCGCAATTCACCCTTGCCATTTCTGAGATAAAGCCCCCCAAGGAGCCTGAACAAGGAAATGATGACAAGGAGCATGCCATCTCAGATCCGGAGCTGACTAATAATGGCTGGGGGGTCACCCCAAAGGACAATGATGACCCTCCACTTGATGTTAGAAGTATCCCATCAGCTGCTTGTGTTATGAAATTGCTTTTTGTGCTTTTGGTTATGTTTGCCAGAAGGATGGACTTTACAGCTATTTTTACAGCTATTTCTGGCTATGTGCACAGTTAGCTTCATTGTATGCCCAAGTGGCAGTTTTGATTTGTAGTGCTTTTAGGTGAATTTGATAATGGGGCTTACTTAGACTTGGTCTAGCTCATATTAGATGCTATGCAACCCACATTTTCTGTATAAAATGTCTCTTATGTACATTATTTTCTTATATTAATGGCCAAAGGAAACATTTTATTCACAATATACAGGTGAGAAAATGCCATGTTTGTAAACTCGTAAGAAAATACAATACACAGTACAGTATCTGGAACTGACATCATTTCCATCCACAATTTGAAATAAGATAAATATATTAATCTCAATTTTTTTTAAATTAGCAATCTTACCTTGAGCTAGTTGCCTTTCCAACATTGAAAGTTGACGAAGTATTTTTTTGTCAGGACCCTGCACAATTTTAAATGAGTAAATCGTGAAAAAATAGATACTATTTTCCATCCTAAACTAATCATTTGAAGTACCTGTCTTAATGAGGGCTTCCTGTGGCAGAAAGGGTGCACAAAATAACCTTTTTCAAAGACAGACTGAAGCAGTTCTTCGCTCCATTCAATTCACCCTTCTTCCAGAAGCAATTGCCTAAGCATAGCCAGGCATCCGCCAGAGAAGGATCCAGTTTAACCTGGAGCACACTCAACCAAAGTGCATGTTTATCAAGGGACACAAGGCCATGAAAAGACAAAAGGACATAGACACTATTTTCCAACTCAAAAGATAACAGGTTTTGTTAGCGTTATAAGGGATAACCTACGGCTTTTGATAAGTGGTCTTCTGCTTCTTTACAATATTCAGGGAAAACATCCAGCACTTTCCCTCTCATATATTCATACACAGCTCGTCGTGAGGGCTGTTTTCTCATTTCTGCATGTATTGAAGTAAGAAAACATGGTCAGAATTGAATAGATAGAACTCTATAGCAATGTCAAGGATTCAAAAGTTTCCATATCCATCACCTTTTTCCCTTTCTAGTTTTACTTTGTTAACAATGCACACACTTTTCTACTCTTGTATAACTTCGTTTCACCCATGATGAGTTCATTAATAATAATTATCAGTTGTCAAACAGTTTTGATTGCAATTCCATACCTTTCTCAAGAAATACACTTATGCACATCCACATACTAATACAGAACAGAACAGAACAAGACTAGCCCACTTTGCTAACGTATTCAGTCAATTAAGAACAGCAGTGTTAGATGTTACTGCCTCAAATCTGAGGAAGAAATCTGCTTCAGGTCCCCTCATGATTTGCATAGCACTCAAGATTTTGGATGATAGTTTGGACTTGCACTGAAGTTAAAATTTTATTAACAGAGATACAAAGATTACAAAAGGCTTAACAGCTTCTTATCCATGTTTTGTAATGTCCCAAGGGAATTTTTGCCCTCGGGTTATTTTTTTTTTGTCTAGGGTTTCCAACAAATCAGAGAGAATTATACAACAACAGTACGCATTCATATGACAGCAGTGTTATCAGAACCGCAGAACCAGCCAGTCTGACCTGTTTGGGCCCAAAACCGATCCGGTTCAGTCTTTGGAATTGAAATAGGCCAGTTTGCTACTGAAACAGCCGATTCTGTAACAGAACTGGCCGGATCGGGGCCAGTTCCATGCGGTCTGTACCTGTGCGGGTCAGCTTAAAAAATTTGCCTGTTTCTTTTTATTTTTTTTATTTTTTCATTTGGTTGGCCCATTTCTAATTCTCCCATAGGCCAGCCTAATATTCAAGCATATGGCCCTCAGCCTAATATTCAAGCCTATGGCCCTAGTATTGCTATGCAATTCATGGTGATGTTAAATTCTTAAAGTAAAAGTGATATTTTACTTAACATTACCATGAAATGACTCAGGATGTTTGAGAGTGGTTCCAACCTCATTGGATTTCATATGGAGAAAGTAAAATTTTAGATCTCGCTCAAAATCCAGCAGACTTAGCAGTTTTTCAAGATTTCAGGATTGGGGGGATTGCAATGTTTCCATTGAATTTTGTCATGTACAAGGGTATGGGACTAATATTTAATAAAGAGCACCAAACCCTCTATGTACTTTGATGTTAGTGCCATTGATTGTCGAACTCCTCTATCATGACTCTACCAAATTTATACCCATCACTCAAACAAAATCTTGATTTGACATGCTACGATTTTTCTATCTTATTTTAATGCTTAGAGGGTTATACTGATAATGAAGATCCTAATATAGGCAATTACTTTGATGATATGTAGGTATTTGTTGTAGCATGATTTTTTTTGGATGTTAGAGGCCATCTAGAGCCTATTTGTTGATGCATTTTTGGTTCAAAGATGGATTGCACTCAATGCTATTTTTGTTATGTGCACCCTTACATGCTATATAAATGAGAACTTTTTCTTATTTGCATATAAATGGTTTGGATTCATATGGATGTACATGAATACATATGTTTTTCTTTAAATTTTGAATATTTTATGTGTTTTTGGTCAACTGTTTTTTTGGTCATTATTTTTTTACCAGTTTTGACTGGTTCTCGGTCCACAAGGTTTTCTAGTTCGGTTCCGATAACATTGCATTCAATTGTAGCTTATGCTTACTATACTAATTAACTCATTGTTGCTCTAAGCTTACTGCAACAGAAGTCTGATTCTTCTCCCTGTGGGTAGTCGTAGCCCTAGAGGATTGATTGTTAGGATGTTGCCCTCAAGGACGGGGTACCGAATACAGCAGGGTCCCCTGACTTAATCGTTGCCTTTAACCAATCACCGGGAAGATAATTTGCTTTAGCTGAGCCCTTAAGATGCCTTTGTGTAAGACACTATGCCTTAGAATCTCCACATCAAACCTGAACAACAAACACTTGTTGCTTGACCAAGTCTCTGTGGCTGGCAAATGATAGAAAGACTTCGTTATTCAAATTAGAGAATGTGGTATGAAGTTTTCTTTTTATTGTGCGAACCGTAATCAGGGTGTTGAGAAATGTAACTAGTGTCAGTCTTCATAATTGTACTTGAGTCGTGATGAAATATATTTGTCAAAAGAAAGAAAAGAAAATTTATTTACAAGCATGGGTTTTATGCTTCATTTATTTTATTTCTAGGTCAAAGCCTCCATTGTAGGCTTCTAGGGTTTATGTCAAGAGTCATAGTCATTGTCATTATTATCTAGACCCTTCTTGGGCTTTCTATGTTAAGGAAGAAATTTATTTTTGAGTCAAAATTATATTTTATGTCTCCTCCACCAAGTCGGCCTACCCTCCAGTCAAGTCGGCCTAATTGAAGGAACTCGGCCTGACATGATGACTATAAAAGCAATGCTACTCAACCTCATTTGAAAACCAATTCAAGCAAGTTCGACCTGCAATTGAAGGAAGGAGAAAGAAGTGTGAATTACCTAGAAAAGAAGGATAAAACCCTAGCGAAGATGAAGGAGACATTTATCAAGTCAAACGAAGCTGGAAATCTCTCTTTCTTGCCACACATGCGAAGTTTATGGGTTGCTGCAGGAGAGTCGAAGTTGCAGATCTGCAGTAGGGCCGAAATTCTGAAGCGGGAGGGCCAAAATTCTGAAGCAGGAAGGCCGAAAATCTGAGTTGTTGCAAGATTCACACAGCTTGACTAGGGTTGACTATTGAAGTTTGTTTATTCATCTTGGGAGGCTGACTTGGTGGAGTGAGGAAGGTATTTTTGTTTGGTCAAAGGTCTCGGTTATCTCATTTGACTTGAATCTAAAAGAAGAGAAGAGAAGTTTTGGGGTTTTCCCCTAGAAGAGGGGTTTTAGCCTTGGCTGAGAGCCTATATTATGTGTCCATATTGTGTTGATCTTCAGGCATTTATGTTTTTGGTAGTTGCTTGATAATAAGAAGATAAAAGAAGATAATAAGAATTCAAAGATAATCACAAGTAACTATCAAGATAAGAAAAACATTTTGCCTTTTGATTTTCCAACACAGGGTGCCACAGGGTACAGCCTTGCTCGGCCAGAAATACCTCTTTTGACCTCCCACAAGTTTAATTCACAAATACCTTTATTAGTTTGGATCACATTCTACAGAGTTGAGCACGGATCTTGAAAAGAATTTCAATCAAATTGGAATAGGACCCTCGCTCTCCTTATAATCAACTTTACACCTTAACTAAGTCCCAAGCTGATCCAGGTGGATACTGGTGGCAACCCACCTATTCCACTTGGACCCCACCATTGTTTCCTATCAATTTCCTATTTTTCAGCACAATTTCCTATTTTTGGCAGTTTTTTGAGCCTTGAACTTCCGAAGCCGTTTTGAGGCCCTAAACGGTGTTTTTTGGGGAAATAGGCAAACGTCAGTTAAAGACTGTTTGTAGTCGAAAGATGTTGTCCTCAGATAGACATTTCTAACAGGCTATCGTGCGCGCCAAATGGAGATCATATGCCAAAGTTATGACCCTAGGAAGTTAACGTTCCAACTAACCCCATTGGGGCCCACACGTTTTTGGAGCTTCATCTCCTAGGGTTAGGTTTTTTGATGTTTAGGGTTTCTCATTGTTTCTTCGTGATAAAAAGGCCTCAAAGCCTCATTGTAACATAGTTCAGAAGACATGTAGCCATCACATCTCTTCTCAGAGATAAGCTGCTACCACTCAAG
Organism: Pinus albicaulis; assembly: GCA_034641835.2. NCBI lineage: Eukaryota > Viridiplantae > Streptophyta > Pinopsida > Pinales > Pinaceae > Pinus > Pinus albicaulis. The sequence continues at coordinate 1,661,085,122 of CM076584.1, forward strand.
CTAGTTTGCTTTCATTTTGCATGCAAACAGTTTCCAGCATTTGCTATTTATTAATTGAAGTTCAGTTTCGCTATATCTTTGTGTTTTTGGTTTAAATTTGTGTTTCATTTCATTCCTACATAAATTCAGATCAATGGTATGAGTTGCCTACTCTTTCTCTATTTTTCTTTGCATCTCCCCAATGAGGTCAAGATATAAGGAATTGGGACTCAAACTGCTTGAACCCTTGCAAGACCATCCCCGCTGACGTCGACGACCTCCCATGGCAGAACAAAAGAAAGACGAGGGAGCAGGAGATCCTATCAAATTCTTGCTCAAAGAAGCCCTCGAGCAACTACGAAATGAAATGATGGATAACTTTTCCCAAATCCTTCGATAGTTACCAATAGGCGATGCACCTTCCTCCAACAGTCACTTCGGAGGTGTCGCCCCATTTAAGGGACAAGTCAACTTTGATATTCTTGTATTTGAAGGCCAAATATATGCAAATGTTGTAGAGAAATGGTTAAATCTGTTGGAAGGATATATTTTGATCCATGAATTTTCTGATAGAGAAAATATTACTTCTGCACTGCTTAAAGTCGCCCCCCACGTCAAGGACTAGTGGGAAACTTACTATGAGAAAAAGGCCACAGAAGAGTCTACATTATTTTCAGTCACACCCTCTTGGAACTCTTTTAAGGATGTTGTTAAGGAACAGTATTACCCTGTTGGAAGCTACGAAGACAAATATATAAAATGGACCATACTACAACAGGAAAGGGACCAAGACGTGCCAGAGTTCACGAATATCTTTCATACTTTGTGCACAAAGTTGGGTATCAAGGACTCTGAGCGGCATCCGGTGCTAAAGTATCGTGGTTGTCTACACAAATACATCCAGATAGAGATGGAGTTCTTGGACATCTCCTCACTTGGCACAATGTATCGATATGCTACCCGAATCGAGCAAAAATTTAAACATAAGAAGCAAGACTTTGGTTCTGTGAATCCAAAGCAAGGCAAGGGCACCCCCAACCCGTAGAACAAAGGACAGAGCAAAGGTGGAACAGACCAGGGCAACCCATTGAAGCCGCAAGCAAAGAATGGAAATATGAAGGACACAGAAAAGTGGTGTGAGTTCCACAAGAGCCTCACTCATAACACAAATGAGTGTCACATGAAGCAATCGCTAGTGTCGAGATGAAAGCTTCTGAGTCGGATGCAGATTTCGAATTTGAATCAAACCCCAACAAAGGAAAACAAATCATTGATGCAAAACCCAATGCCATCGTTGCTACCACCAATGTCCAGCATAAGGAGCCCGAATATCTGAACTCCGGAGGAAGGGGAGTGTCTCTTCCACTCACAGATGTGGATCAAGGGGGTTGTGTTTCATTGTTGATAGTGGAAGTCAAAAGATCCTCATCTCATCAAAGGTTGTTAAGCAGTTGGGCCTACTAACAACACCACACCCGTAGCCATACACCATAAGGTGGCTCTACCAAGGGCAAGATCTCTACATCAGCCAACAGTGTCGCTTACCCTATAGCAGCAATCCTTTCACGAACAAGGTATTGTGTGATTTTGCTCCCCTTGATGTTTGTGATCTTTTGTTGGGCCAACCGTACTTGTGGAAGCGTCATGTTGTGTATGAGTCCAAGACTCATATTGTTATTATTACTTTGGGCAGAAAATTGTATAGGATACCAAAGGTAGCGCCACCTATTGCTATTTCTCTAATCTATGCTAAGCAATAGAGTAAGATCATCTCCCAGATTGGGAAATTTGTCTTCCTCCTGATTTGCTCTCAAAGTAAGGGGAAGACCGCGACCACATCCATGGCCTTTGCACAGGGCTCTTCTGCGCGGAAAAAGCAAGTGGGCAAGGTCATGGAAGAGTACAGAGCTATTTTCTCCTCACCCACAGGGGTACCTCTGCATTGTCAGGTCAAGCACTCCATCGACCTTAGCCCCGACGCACCTCAACCCAATGGGCCAATCTATCGTGGCTCTCCTCTGGAAATGGGTGTGAAAAATCCTAGATCCGGATTCCTACTGCAACAAATCTGAATTAATACTTCTATTATGTTTCATAATTATTTCATTACTGTGAAATATCAAAGTAATTTCTGAAGCAGTCTACACAAATAATGTTGCAGAATAAATCTAAGTGTTGAAACAATCTAAACAAAATACAATGAAAAACATCCACATGTGACACAGTTGTTTTTGGACTAAGTCCCCGGAAAAACCCAACTTGGGAAAACCGGTGCAGCAGATCTGAGGGTTTGTATTATTAAGTAGCAGAATCTTGAATACAACTAGGGTGCCAACATCCGGCAAACCCTTCAGAGAAATCTAGACAGCAAATATAATTGTGAGACATACCTCACTCTACAAGTCTCCAACTGATCTAAAACAGTGTTGGTGAAGCCCTCACTGCCTCTGCGTGATTGCCTATGTTGGAACTGCGTAAGCCTGCGTGCGCAAGCTTGAGGAACTGCGTCACCTTCCTCTGCCACTGATCTAGTTGATCTGAGACTGGATTTTGCCCTCCTGGCTCAGAAATCCTAGCCTCTAGCTACCTTTGGACTGATTCCAAGAGACACTGCGTTGTTTCTGTGTGATTTCCTGCAGGGTATGCGTCACCTCTTCAAAAAATTGCGTTGTCTCTCTCTGCGTCACTGCTGCCTCTCTCTGAAATGCACTCCTGGTCCTCCTGACCAGTCTCTGCTTCTGCCCCTCTCTGGATCTGATCACTGAATCACAATCACTTATCAAACCCTACCCTAGTGATTTGATTCTTGATCAAAAGCTGTGTCTCCTCACACAAATTCGAAAATGCTCAATAGCTCAAGTGTCTCAAATGTATTTTCCATAGGCCCCTCACCCTCCTCCTTATATTCCTCTGTTGAACCTTCAACGGCCAAGATTAAAACATAATCAAGGGCTAAGATTAACTTGGAGGTGATCCATGACTTTATCTAGAAGATTCACACTTAGTTTAATTAATACCCTTTAATTAATCAGTTTCCCTAAGTTTAAACTTGGGAAAACATTAAAAAACGATTAAGTAATTTAATTAAACCATCTCTAAGTGGAATTTTCCAAAACCATTTCTGGGTTTTATGGAATACATGTGTCCTAGCCTATATACAAAGTTACAAGGCTAGAGCACATCCGATGCTACCATAAATCAACACTCCCTCTTAGCGAGGAAAGTGCTCTAGCAAAACAACTCAATGTGCTGCTCTAACTTCTGGAACATTTGTTGTTGTGCTGTTGATATTGCTCACCAACACTGCACAAGAAAATGCTGCATCTATACTGTTGTTGACTCTACATATTGCTGCCAACTGACACTGTACTGCAACTCCCTCTAAATTCTGCAACCATGTTGTTGCACTGTGTGAGCACTACTCTGCACTGCGTTGCACCACTATGCACTATGTTGTTGCTGCTCATCTACTGCTGCGGCTCACCTACTGTTGTTGTTGCACTGCTGCATTGTTGCTACTTGCAACAGAAAAACATCCGAAATTGGACAAGAAAATCTGCAACTGGAAAATAAGACTGACTATTGCTAGTTTCTGCACTATCTTTCTGAAAATATTGCGTTGTTGCTACTCTGCAATGCATGAGCACGGTACTGCACTACTCTGCACAAGTGTGCATTGCGCTGCTGCTACTCAACTGTTGATGTTGTTGCTTCCTCTCTGCACTGATCAGGCTCTAATACTGCTAGCCACTGCTTGTCTTCTCATCTTCTGCTGCTACTGTCCATATTGCTACTGTCTTTAGGCTCTTGTAGCTCACATGTGATCCAACAGTTCGGAAATACTCAAGGATCCCGCCTCCTTGGAGATTCTGGATCTACAACTCCAAGTCAACCCACGTTTCTCCTTTCGGAATGTGAGCTAACATAGCACAATATTTTTCTGCCTCAATCTTGGCAGCTCCTGTTTGTGGGTCTTTCTTCTCCTCTTTATCCTTTTTCTTAAGAGGACTGTTAATTTGAGAACATGTTCTATGCCATTTCAGATTAGGGCACAAAATACTAAAGCAGATAGTACATAGCAATAGATCGATGGAAGACAAGCCAAAACAGAGATAATGAATAGTGGCGTTACGACGATCAGCAGGATGCTTCTACCAGCAAAGTCTCCAATAGGTCATTGAGCCAAGCGTGTCACACATAACCCCAATACAATCCAAACAAAGAATACTCCACAAATACGCGGCACCGAGAACGCAACTCCATCGCCATCAAGAGAGAAGAAAATCCTCCGCACATAGTGTGTTTAATGAACTCCAACTCTCTCCATTTTATAGGCATTTTTGGGGGTGTGTGACACGTCCTTTAAGACATTCAAGTCTATATTATATTCCAAGCCGACCTAGCATATAAGTGGAGTAAATTCAAAGTACATGTTCTGCTCACCCGATCGAGATGATCTTTAGATCAATCTTACACCTCTCCAAAAAAGGAATCTAATAAAAATATTGGGATCGTCATCTGAGCATCAAAACCCTGAGTTTGGACCTAGTTGTCCAATTTCAACACTCCCTCTCAACTAGGGAGAACTCCGTCCACTAGTGCAATCCAAACATCGTGCGTCATCCTGCCGTAACTTGCTTTGTTGGCCTCTTTGTTTCAGAACAGAAGTGGGTCAGTCACCAAGACATCATTCCCGGCTAACAGATTCAACCCAGAGGTCCAAAACCTCTATAGGACTCACAAAGAGTCTCATACCAACCAGAAGTTGGTTTACCTGACCCGAAGTCAGTTGGAGGTTTGAAACCTCACTAGGACTCAAGAGAGTCATATACTAACCCAAAGTTAGTTCCACTGGCCCGAAGTCAATTGGAGGTCTGAAACCTCACTAGGACTCAAGAGAGTCATATACTAACCCGAAGTTAGTTCCACTGACCCGAAGTCAGTTGGAGGTCCGAAACCTCGCTAAACTTGATCCCAGATCAAGTTGTTGGACACGTGCTATCCTAGACATAGAGAGTACGGAAATCTCCAATGCGTCCATCGGTCTTGCTATGATCTCTATTCACATTTCCCACATCATTGGCCAAATGAGCGGTACTTCCCATGAGTCCGAAATTCCATGGGTAGGATGCATACGGGGCATAGATCAGAGAGAGGTAAACCATCTCAATATCATCACGGTGGGGTAGAAGCACACCAACTAGGTTTGGCAAGCCTAGACCAGTGGTTGCTTATAGCACCAAGAAGCTATCCCCAACAGCCCCCCGAGAGCTCCCAGAGCTCATCGTCCAACAGGACCCTCCAAATAGGGTCGTCCCACGATTCCAAGATTCTCACGGAAGGTTAGGAACATGACCTTCCCCAAGGGCATTGTGAGAATATCCGCGACCTGCTCATCAGTTCCTATATGATCGAACCTTACGGCGGCTCGCTGTACCATATCTCAGATAAAGTGGTACCAGCCATCATCATGCTTGGATCGATCGTGGAACACGGGATTCTCTGACAAACGAATCCCCCTCTAGTTATCACAAAGGATAACGGTGGCATCTAGCACATGCTCGAACAGCTCACAACCAAGTGACTTCACAACAGGCCATACATGCTGCAATGTATTCGGCCTCAACAGTGCTCAAGGCTACCGACTTTCGTTTCCTACCCGAAGTAGATCTACATGTGAAGCAGCATCCAGATGTGCTCTTGCGATCCACCACACTGCCAGCCCAATCGGCATCAGTATATCCAAGGAGTGTCATGCTCCCAGCAGTGTATCTCAGCCCATGGTTTATCGTGCCACAGAGATATCTCAAGAGTTTCTTGGCACCAACCCAGTGAATATTATGATCAACCATCTGTTGACTCAAAGTGTTCACTGCACAACATAGGTTCGGTCGGGTGTTCACTAAGAACATCAGAACCCCTACGAGTTGACGATACTCAGTAAGATTTGCTAATCACGGGCCCAGCAGCGCTACCACTCAACTTCTTAAAGTTGAGCTCCATCAGTGTCGACACGAACTTACAGTCCACCATACCAGAAGCTTCACAATTTATTTTTCCTTGAGAAAGGAAAATCTTGCCAAGTCTCTACCAGACCTCCAGGCCTAGGAAGTAGTGCATTAGTCCTAGGTCCTTCATCTCGAACTCAGCAACGAGCTCCCTCTTACATTGATGAATGAGGGGGTCAGCATCTTGTCAGGAAGAGGTCGTCCACATACAGCACCAGAATGAGAGGCTTCTCTCTATCAACCTTGAAGTAAAGGTTCAGATCAGCATTACTACGAGTGAAGCTCGACTTCATCAAGTAGCTATCTATCCTCTCGTACCAAGCTTTGGGTGCTTGCTTCAGCCCACGAAGGACTTTCTTCAACCTGCAGACATGGGTGTCCCGATCCTGGACTTCGAACTCCTGAGGTTGCTCTACATACACCTCTTCCTTTATCGCACCATGCCAAAAAGCGGTCTTTACATCCATCTGATGAAGATTTCGTCCTTGCGTAGTAGCAAGGGTAATAATAGATTATAGGTGCAATAATAATCAGTGCCTTCCTAGAGAAGTAGGCAACACATTTTCCCCTCAGATCCATGCTTGATCTTATATCAAGGTGACAACAGCTTTGTTCTATGGTCTAGGGACCATATCCCAGACATCACCCTCGCATCCTTGCAAACTTGATTCTTTACAGCTTCTTCAAATGATCCAGGCTCAATTGTACTCATGGCAGCTAGATACCCCTGGTATTTATATGGCTTCTTGGTTTTTTTCCGAAATTTCCCCCTCTGAAGCCATATGTCTTTGAGCCATGAGGGTCTTCTTTCAGCAATGATATTAACTCAGAAGCATATACAGTTGTATTCTCCCTCTTAATGCCAGCTTCTCTTGTGAGAGAAGACATCTATGAGGGTATCCCAGACACCAACTTGGAAAGGAGTCTTATTCTCCCACAGTCAAAGCCATCCAAGACTCATAGCCATATATTGTCATATAGCTATCATGCATCTTGGCATGTATCATATACAATATTTGTTCAAAACTTCACAGGGTTTGCTGATCATGGTTCAAGACTCCAACAACGTGACTGAAGGCTGCAGAAACTTCTCAGTTCACACTTCCAAGTTTATCATTATGCTCCAATGTAAGACTGATTACGGTCACAAGCTTATTGCTGCTATGAATCTCGTAAACATGGGTGTCTGTCTATGTCACTGTCATAATGACAGTGACATAGAATCACAGATTTAGCTCCTCAAATTTTCGGTTACAGAGATACCTTCTGAATTGTCATCACTGTTTTCTTCATCATTAACAGTACTGAAGATTTCAAGCTTCATGGTCATATATATTCTGACATATGTCATTGTCAAACAGGGAGAATATATCTACAAGCCTCAGCTTGTGTCAGAAGTACTCATACTTACTTTACAGCGACTACCTGTTATTCTGTGAGGATTTGATGTAGCTTCTTCAAGCAGCCCTCTAAAATTGTCTTATCTGCAACTTACTGCCTTCTAACATATCTTGACTTCTGCACTGCTTCTTATCTTCCAAATCTGCCCAACTACAATTAATGGTAGACTGATCTAGGGCTACAGAGCTTCAAATCTCAAATCTGCAATTTGTTTCCTAAATTGCACAGATCTAGGAACCAATCATACATATGTTCCAAACATTCTTCATACCTTATATGATACCTTACTGTTACGTAGATCTAGCTCAGTCATAAGTGCACAACTCCTGAACATGTGGTAAATGACACAGTGTGTCATCTTCTAAATATCACTGTGGTCTTGCTTATGCACAGATCTAGGAATCATTGTGATCTACGACCAACTTCAGCTTGGATCTGCGGTTGCAATCTATAGCGTTGTTCCTTTTCACCACCATTAGGATCTTTGACCATCCTCACTTGTACAAAAATTCAATCCGCAGTTGCAGAGATTACCAAAAAAAAAAAAAAAAACTCTGCCTAGAACTTCCACCAGTATACCTACAAACCTGGCCATTCAGAATCTGGATATAACTATCATGATGTGAAAATTAGGAACTGTGCCCATAGCCACAGGAAACATCCGATCTCCTTTCTGTATTCTGGTGCAACATAGGTTGGAGACATTCTGAAATAATGAGTACTGGTTAGGAACACAGTCAGCTCACGGCATCTTGTTCACGCAAAACAAATCTGAGATTTCACTGCAACTTCCCTTTATATATTCCCTCCATCACTACGCATGCCTTTAATCATCTTCAAGGCTTCAAGAACCGAGCGTTCTACTCACTGTTCAAATGTGACAGGCATCAACCTTCTCACACAGTCTCCATATGAGGTATCGATGGGAGTGGCTCTATCAGGTGTGGCCTGTTTCTAGGAGGGATCATATAACTTAAATCAACCTTTGAATATAGTGAGATCCTCTGCCTAAATTCGGATCTGAAAATAGTCCAAACAGCCTTGGACACTAGCCGGTGGAATACGGCCCTTCAAAACATCTCTTAAACAGAACTTTACTAGTTGTCCCTTCGTCCAATCAGAATACCAAATATGTACTAAAACAACACCCCAAACTTACCTCTGAGACAGCGGCTCAAAGAGCGTATCCAAACCAAGCTTACAGGGCTGCAGCATCCTCCAAAGGTGAAGTAGGGATTGCGGCCCACCTGCTGCCATTCCTCCACGATATCAACGTACACAATATATAAGTTTATGGATAACTTCAAACCCACTGCCCCCATCAAAACCTTAATTAGGGTTGCGGCTAAGGCAAGGTGAGATGGCCTTCGAATGAGCTGTTGTTCTGGACAAGTGGCAGCCCTTAACACCCCACGCTGGCCTGATTTGGTGAGAATAGGCCTGCGACATTCTCTATAAGGGACAAACCACCCATAAAACAGCCCTTGAAATAGTCTCGTTCTAGTTCTTCCACAAAATTCTGAGGGGGTCTTCTAAATAAAGGAAGGACTGCATCAATTACAAAAATTATACTCTGAAGTAACTGTGCGACATCACGACTGTCAACAGTCCACTGCTGTCTCATTTTAACAGCTCCAAAACTTCTCTCAATTGCGGCTCTTTTAGGCATACACTATGCTTCCCTTCACTGGCCCCTAGGGCTGGTCTGTACCGAAATTAGGCCTCTCGTCCCCCTTATCTAGGCTTGTACAGACCTGTAGCCCTTCCTGAAGCAACTGCTCTAAAATGTGGCCTCTTAAGGAGATAATTTTTCCTCAAATTGTCCACAAACCAGCCCTTGAAACAATACACAAACTTGGCATGCCTTTCTTCTCTTGAATTTGGACCTGCAAGGACATATTAACCCACACCAACTGCCCAGAATTTACCTCAAGGCCTGCGTAGGAGAGTTTCACCCAAAAAAAAAAACTTTAAAACTCCATGCAATCTGCCCTAAAACACAGCGACAGCCTCCTGTAGCTTTTCGACCCTGAAAAAAGGATAAACAGAGAGATAAAAACCAATTCTTCTCTTCTACATCAAGCTTCTGCTTCAATACGGATGCTTCATAAGTGTTTTATGAATGATGCTCTTATGGACGTGTTGCACTTGTTGAATCAATAGATCGGAGATTGCTTTTCAACACAAATTGGGCTTTGTCTTCACCAGCTCCGATACCATGTTAATTTGAGAACATGTTCTATGCCATTTCAGATTAGGGCACAAAATACTGAAGCAAATAGAACATAGCAATAGATCGATGGAAGACAAGCTAAAACAGAGATAATGAATAGTGGTGTTACGGCAATCAACAGGATGCTTCTACCAGCAAAGTCTCCAATAGGTCATTCAGCCAAGCGTGTCACACACAACCCCAATACAATCCAAACAAAGAATACTCCACAAATACGCAGCACCAAGAACGCAGCTCCATCGCCATCAAGAGAGAAGAAAATCCTCCACACATAGTGTGTATAATGAACTCCAAGTCTCTCCATTATATAGGCATTTTTGGGGGTGTGTGACACGCCCTTTAAGACCTTTAAGTCTATATTATATTCCAGGCCGACCTAGCACATAAGTGGAGTAAATTCAAAGTACATGTTCTGCTCATCGGATCAATATGATCTTTAGATCGATCTTGCACCTCTCTGAAAGAGGAATCCAATAAAAATATTGGGATCGTCATCTGAGCATCACAACCCAGAGTTTGGACCTAGTTGTCCAATTTTAACAAGGACACTATGTGGCATAATGCCCCATCTCCCCACATCGAAAGCACTTGATCTTGGACAGATCTTTCTTCTTCTGCTTCTATTGCCCCTTTGATGCAAGGGCAGTATTGTCTTCGTCCTCCTTCTTGACTTTTGACCCACTGCTGCCATCCTCCAAATGGATTTTGAGGAGGTCTCTCCTCAGCTCTTCTTGCTGTAAGGCTGCCCACATTGGTTCCCACCCTGGAAGCCTTTCTCTGCCCAGAATGCTCTGGAAAAAGACCTGCTAGTCTTCTGAAACCGAGTTTAGAGTGAGTCTTACCAGCTCTGAGTCTCTAGGAGCAGCTCCTACTACTGACAGCTGATCTTGGGTATCCTGAATACTAGACAGGAAGGAGTCAAAACGTTCTCGCTTCTTCATCCTGGTATTACGCATCTTCTCTTCAAGGTACATCTTCTGCTGCTCGGAAGATCCTTGGTATAGCTTTTCCAGCCCTACCCACATCTCTCTAGCAGTGGTCTTTGCTGCTATGTGGGGTACGATATGATCCTTCACACCATCTAGGATCAATCACTTGGCTCTTGCCATATTCTTCTTGAATTGTCTCAGATGTGCTGCATCCAAGGGTTTTGCACATGCACTCTCTATGAGGGCCTTTAAATCATGCTCATCAAGGAGAAACTCTATCCTTGATTTCCAAATAACGTAGTTGGAGGCACCCTCCAATCTATCTTGGTCACGTAGTCCATTGCTGGCCATCTCCTTAACTTGTCGATATCTTCCTCTAACCCTTTGCTCAGCTAGACTTATGCACTCCTTGAGGAGTAAGTCACTGCTTCTGCTGCTGCACGGGAAAAGTTGAGTTTCTTTGAGTAAGAAACTCTCTGAGATCAAGAAATCCCCAACTATGTTTTTCAGAAATTTTCTGATGCTTATGCACTAGCTCTTACTGCTGTGCAGTAACTGCATCCTTCAGCTACGTTGGTCTGCTACACTGCCTCTTCTGCAATTGAAAAAAAGCTTACCCCTCTGTCAACTCTCTCAGAGGGAGCCTTTTCTATGCTTGAATGCCCTCCTGGCCTGGATAGCGTAGTTTCTGGAAGGGTCTGCTGTTGCTTACGCAGATCCCAGACTCTTCAGTGCTGATCTGCTGGTTCACTTATGTTTCACCTGCACTTTAGCTTGAATAAGCTCTAATACCATGTGAAAAATCCTAGATCTGGATTCCTACTGCAACAAATCTGAATTACTTCTTCTATTATGTTCCATAATTATTTCATTACAGTGAAATATCAAAGTAATTTCTAAAGCAGTCTACACAAATAATGTTGTGGAATAAATCTAAGTGCTGAAACAATATTAACAAAATACAATGAAAAACATCCATATTTGACACAGTTATTTTTGGACTAAGTCCCCGGAATAACCCAACTCGGGAAACCGGTGCAGCAGATATGAGGGTTTGTATTACTAAGCAACAAAATCTTGAGTACAACTAGGGTGCCAACATTCGGCAAACCCTTCAGAGAAATCTAGACAATCTGGTGAAAAATGTGAGATATACCTCACTCTGCAAATCTCCGGCTGATCTGACAACGTTAGTGAAGCCCTCACTACCTCTGCGTGATTGCCTACGCTGGAATTGCGTAAGCCTGTGTGGGCAAGCTTGAGGACCTATGTCACCTTTCTCTGCAACTGATGTAGCTGATCTAAGACTGGATTTTGGCCCTCTCATCTCAGAAATCCCAACCTCTAGATATCTCTGGACTGACTCCAAGAGACACTGCGCTGTTTCTGCGTGACTTCTTGCAGGGACTGCGTTACCTCTTCAGAAAACTACGTTGTCTCTCTCTGCGTCACTACTACCTTTCTCTGAAATGCACTCCTGGTCCTCCTGACTAGTTTTGCTTCTGCCCCTCTCTGAATTTGATCACTGAATCAAAATCACTTAGCAAACCTTGCCCTAGTGATTCGATTCTAATCAAAAGTTGTGTCTCCTCACACAAATTCGAAAATGCTCAATTGCTCAAGTGTCTTAATGTATTTTCCATAGGCCCCTCACCCTCCTTCTTATATTCTTCTGTTGAACCTTCAACGGCCAAGATTAAAACATAATCAAGGGCTAAGATTAACTTGGAGGTGATCCATGACTTTATCTAGAAAATTCACACTTAGTTTAATTAATACCCTTTAATTAATCAGTTTCCCTAAGTTTAGACTTAGGAAAACATTAAAAAACGATTAATTAATTTAATTAAACCATCTCTAAGTGGAATCTTCCAAAACCATTTCTGGGTTTTATGGAATACATGTGTTCCAGCCTATATACAAAGTTACAAGGCTAGAGCACATCTAATGCTACCATAAATCAACAACGGGGAAATCGAGCGACAGATCTAGGAGTTGCTACAAAAAGGGCATATCTGACTAAGTTCCTCACCCTATGGGAGCCCAATTGTACTCGTGCAGAAGAAGGATGGGACCTGGAGGCTCTGTATTGATTATTGAGCCTTGAAAAAAATCACAATCAGGAACAGGTACCTGATTCCACGGATTAATGACCTTCTTGATCAGCTCAAGGGGGCCAAATACTTCAGCAAGATTGATTTGATGTTTGGTTATCACCAAGTTCCAATTGAACCTATGGATGTGTGGAAGACTGCTTTCAAATCCAAGGAGGGTCTTTTGGAGTGGTTGGTCATGGCCTTCGGTTTCACGAATGCCCCCACAACTTTCATGAGGTTGATGGATGACATCTTGCGACCTTTCACCAACTCGTTCAAGGTTGTATATCTTGATGATATCCTCATCTTCTACAAGAGTTGGGAAGAGCACCTACAACATATTCAAGAGGTCCTCGATACTCTGCCACATCACAAGCTATGTGCAAACTTGGAAAAATGTTCCTTGGTATGGACAAGGTCCACTATCTGGGTTACATTATTGATGAGCAAGGTGTGCATGTGGATCCAGCTAAGACCCAAATCTCCCCATAATTTGAAGCCTTAGCTTTACCCTTTGAATTAGGATAATCTCTAACGACAAGATAGATCCCCTTCTGGTGACTCCCGAATCAATCCACACTACATCCCCAAGTAGCTCTTTTGAGGATACTCCTAGAACCATAGCTCCACGAACAAGAGGCACAGCAAGGAGAGCTATGGAGGTAGGCACTTCTCCTCTCAAACCAACCACACCTTTGATTACGCAAATTTTCCCAATCCTCCCCCCACAAACATGAATAGTCTTGGAACCTTCCTGCCTTCAAACCATTGGACTTTACTAGGCACCCTGATGCTCCTCATCCCTTGGCTGATAGATAACATAAATGGTTGAATAGGTTTAATGGAAATGACACATCCATTGCTAAAAGACATATCCACAATTTCTACTGGGCAATTAGGTATGTTGATCATGAAGATATGTTTATGATGTTATTTTCCCTTTCTCTTGATGGAGATGCTAGAGATTGGTACTTTAGCATGCCTGAGGGAAGTGTCACTATCTAGGACACTCTTTGTGAGGATTTCAAGAAAATATAGGCAACAGAGCAAGATGGAGGTATGCTTCTCGACAAGTTTCTTCTTGTAGTGAAAACCAATAAAGAAAATTTTAAGGATCTTGTCCAGAGATTCGATAACCTCCTCAAGGAAGTCCCTTGTAGGTTTAAGCCCTCTGATGCCACCATCCTTGATAGGTTCTTAAAGGGTTGTCATGGGCACTTGACTTATGTCCTCAAAGATAAGAGCCCTCAAACTCTGGTTGATGCAAAGAAAATCGCTATTGCAGTTGAACAAATTCCAAATGTCGCTCGAATAGACATGTTCAACTACCATTGGACCAAGATTGAGCCTAAACCTAAGCCTAGATTCCAAGATGACCCCGTTATCCAAGCATTTTCCCAAAAATTGGACAAATTCACTACTAAAATCAACCAATGGCAAAGGGTTGTCATGAATAGAATGACCGTGGTTGAAAGAAATCAAAGCTCTAGGTCAAATTTTCCTCAAAGGAACCAATTCAACAAGGATAAATCTTTCCCTAAGAAGGCCACCAAGGGAGACCATGCCATGTAACAAAATTTCCCAAACACCCTCACCCCAGCCAACTGGGTGGGGCAAGGGGGGTCGCCCTGGCATCCACCTTCTGAAGATCCTGAGGAGGATGGTCCTTATTGTAGAGAAACCAAGTGTAATAGAGGCAAGCACTTAATTTCTCTTTCTTGATAATTACTTGTGAAAGTTATTGTTCTTTTAATCTTTACTAATTATTCATCAAGCAATTATACTTATTTTCAACCATTAAAATAGAGATCACAATGAGACAAGAGACACCAAAATTTTAGGTCAATGACCAGGCCAAAATCCACTAAGGGGAAAACCCAACAATATTTTCCTTATAAAATCATATCAAAATGAGAGATATCCAAGTCATAGACAAACTCGCCAGTAGACCAGTTACTTAAGTGCCAAGTCAACCCTCCATATGTTTGTCCACAAGAATGTCCATAGAATTGTTCACAAGATGTCACATCACCATTACAGAACCGTCCACAAATTTGTTGAAAAGTGTAACTAGGTTCGGTCTTCATAATGACATGTAATTATGATTTTATGTAATTGATGAAAAGAAGAGAAATAAAATTATTATTGTAATGTTTGTCTCTTGGGTTTCATGAGCAAGGAATTTTATTGTTAGTGATGGCTCCCATTGTGAGCCTTTAGGATTTTTCATCTAGTCATAAAAGTCAATTTGGGTCTATGTCATGTATGAAGAACCCTTTCTTGGGCATGTTACATTTTGTATGAGTCATTAAATAAGTATGTAATCCCTCCAAGACAAGCACAAGACCTCTCCTTCAAGTCAACTACGAGACGAAGTAAATAAAGAGACATGTCTGTTCACCTTCATTAAGTCGACTTATTATAGGTTCCAACCACTATAAATAGGGCAGCTCGGCATCATTTCAGGTAGAGATTTTTGGTCAAGGTCTGCAGTGGAAATAAGTGTGAGTAGGTCATCAAGAAGCCTTATAACCAACAAGGAGGAGGAAAGGAGAAGCGAGGTCTTTTGGCATTGGTTTGGGACTGTTTCCTGGGCAAGAAACTTCACACGTGTGGCAGAAACTAGGGTTTCTGCAATGGGTACATCTCTTGTAATAAAAGACGAAAAAAAAGGATCTCCAAATCTGTACTGTTGTTGGTCGAGTTCATCTATAGAAGCTTCCAAGTATAGCGAAGGAAGGAATCACCTCCAAACTTCTCTCTACCCCTCACACCTGTGGTATTACAACAGTACAAGTTGCAGATCTTTGGAAAAGAGGTTAAAGTTTCAAGGTAGCCGAAAAGTGCAGAAGAAGGAGAAGTTCAACTTGCATTGACAAGCAAGAGAAGCAACAAAGAGAAAGAACTTGTGTCTTGGTCTTGGAGTGGCAAATAGGTCAAGGGTCTTGGTCTTGGTATTCATCAATTGAAGTCTATATAAGAAGAAGAATTTGTTCGGGTTTTCCTCTCCAGTGGGAGAGGTTTTGGCCTTGGGTGATCGCCTATATTCTATGTCTCGTGTCTCTTTATAATTTATGCATTGGTAGATGTTTGATGAAGAAAATCACTAATAATCTAAGAAACTTCAGCACTAGGCAGCACTTCCTTTGACCTTGAAACTTCGACCTTCCTTCTAAGACTTCGATTTTGAAGAAAAGACTTTGATTTTGCTTCTAGGAGTTCAATTTTGACCTAATACAACTTGTCAAAGCACCAGCACCCAACAAAATCAATTCTTCTCTTGGCAGCAGCAAAACAATGAGTGACTTCGATATGCCAATCTAGGGCACGTGAGAGAGAGAGAAACACCAAAATTTTAATTTTCCTTCAATCCTTTAGCTTGTTCAAGCTCGCACTCCTTTTGACCCCTTCCTTGGCTTCACACGTTTTCCAATGCAGCAGCAAATATCAAATTTTTATGTGAGTGAGTGAGTTCCTCAAATGATGTAATATCCCCAAAGGGAAATAACCAGTAATACACAGAAATATGCCAGACAGATATAGAAAATACAATGCTGGAACCAGATCATGGAACAAGTACACATAGAATGCCAGAAAACTAAGCCATTTTATTAATCTGAAAGTACATAGAGAGGAGTACAAGATAATCAGAATGAGTGCACCTATCCTTGCCCTAGGCAAGTGGAGACCCTCTCAGAACAAATAATGGCTGCAAATAAGGACAGCGTCCTAGCTGGCTGAAGATCTGCTATGAAGAGCTGCTGCTGGACTGCAATGGAACTATGAACTGAAGACTAGAAGATGGCTGATCTCAATCCTCCAAACCCTCACCAATAAAAACGATGTCTCTGCTAGTGACAGCGCAGAAGACAGATGAAATGCTGGCCACAAAACCTCCAGATGAAATGATCAGCTCCTCAAGGCTGGAAACACTGAAAAACGCTGCCAAACCCCACACACGAGATCCTGCTCATCAGATCAGCGTCCTCCCTGACTGGATGCCGTCCACTCTGTCTCGGATACGCGGATTTGGAAGCCTCAATCCGGTCTGCGTCCTATCCTCCCGGTCTCGTCCTCGAGGGCGAGGGAAACTGCGCTGTCTCTTCGGATCTGGGGGCACGGATGCCCGCCAATATCTCCTCGGATATTTGTATCCTCCGGGCGGATACGGTGGTGTCTCTCCGGATACGCACCTCTCCGAGGCTGGAGTACGCAGCCTCTCCTCGGATACGTCCTCAAAGGCGGATACGCTACTAGTTCTCCAGATCTGTGTCCCCCAAGTCTGGATCTGCCAATGCTCCTTCAGATCTGCGTCCTCTCTGCCCTGGACAGCTGGATCAGCGTCCTCACTACTCAGATCTGCGTCCTCCTGCTGGATCTGCGTCCTTCCCTCTCTGGAACAGCGTTCTACCTTCTGGATCTGCGCAGCCACAAGAAGGGGCCTCCTCCTCTCCAAATCTCCACCAGAAAACTGCTACTAATTCCCACTGGAACTGAAGGATGTTACTCAGAAAATAACCTTACTAGGGCAGGCACTCGAAGTCCCCCGAAGCTAAGGGTGATACCAGAAAATAACCTTACCAGGGCAGGCACTCGAAGTCCCCCGAGGCTAAGGGTGAGATCTCCGAACGGAGACACTCGGTTGCACTAAACAGTGCTGCAGACCGAC